>CM076572.1:787464949-787617411 GCA_034641835.2 Pinus albicaulis
TTAGTGAATTAATTAATAATTAATTCACACCACTCATCACTAGTGTATTTGTCAGTTAGACTAAATACAACTAGTTCAACTAAGTTAAACAGAACACAACTCCACCAACTGTCTCATCAACTCCACCAAACTTTGCCACATGAGTTCTAACTGAAGTCAACCATGCAATAGCTCAACTAACCCTTAGGAAAAGTGTATTTCCTTCTGTCAGCTGCATGTGCCACATCCAAGCATCAAACCGAAGTGCTCCAAGAGGATAAGATAATGTTTATAGTCTAAATATTATTAAGGGTTAATAATTTTCTCTTTTGTTCTTCTTTTAGATCGACGAGTCTAAAAATAAAGCACTTAATGTCTAAAAATAGAGGTCCATCTATTTTTACCAACTCAGCTTGATCATCCACCAATAGCATCCTGTAACTCATAGACCATGATCCATATGTCTAAAAATAAACATTGCCAAAAAATGACACTGCGGGCCACTTAATGGAAGAAAACGTTCCCGCTAAACTCCCATCATCTTCTTGTTGCATTTTCAACATACTCTCAGCAAAGATGGATTATCTCCAACCCGATCCTTGCCTCTATGGTATTCGAATTTGCTCCTGGTGAGCACCTTAGTGAGATGTCGACATCTGATCTCATGGTAGGAATATGTAAGTAACACCGGGTTCTCTGGCCGCACCACAATCTGCAGTATGATGATGCACAGTGTCAATGTGTTTGGATCTATCATGAAATACTGGATTAGTCGAGAGTTTAATGCAACTCTGGTTATCACAATAAATCACAGTAGGCTCCAAATGCGGCCTAAACAACCCGACCAGAATCTTCCTCATCCATATAGCCTCACATGCAGCCAAGCTTGTTTCCATATACTCGGCCTCCACGGAACTGAGTGCCACGGATCTCTGCTTCCTACTGTACCAGAAAATTTCTGTCGACCCGATACTGAAGATCCCTCCAGATGTGCTCTTTCTATCTGTTGGGCTCCCTGCCCAATCTGCATCCGTGAAGCCACATAGCTTCACCTCATCCTCCTGTCTGTACCACAAGCCATATCCCGATGTGCCTCTAAGATAACACAATACATGCTTCTCTGCCTTCCAAAAGATCTTGGTAGGCTTAACCATAGCTTGCGGAAGCTGGTTAACAACATAACATATATCGAGTTGTGTGTTGACCAGATACATAAGCGACCCCACCAACTGTCAATAAACAGTGGCATCCACTACCTCTACCGATGTAGCATCCTCTTTCCTCCATCCACGAGTAAGAGGAGTGTCGATAGGCTTGCAGTCAAGCATGTTGAACTTCTCCAGTATCTCCCGAGCATACTTGCCTTGAGACACAAACAGTCCATCACTGCGCTGCCAAATTTCCAATCCCAGGAAATAATGAAGGAGGCCCAAGTCCTCCATCTCAAACTCCTTTGCAAGATCAGCCTTGCATGAGTGTATCACCACCTTCACCCGTCCAAATCGTATCATCTACATACAAGATAACCTCCGCAGAATCTCCTCCACCACAATTCGGTACAAAGTAGATTCCGCCTCACTTTGAGAATCCTGTCCGGTGAATAACTGCCTTATCTCGTGTGTACCAAGCACGAGGTGCTTGCTTCAAATTTCATTAAAGGTTTCCTGAGTCTGCACACATGCGACTTACTGCTGAAGATCTCGAAACCTTCGGGCTGCTCTATGTACACCTCCTCCTCAATGACTCCGTTGAGGAACACAGTCTCCACATCCATCTGATGGATGTGCCACCCCATCTGCGCTGAGAGAGCTAGGATCATCCATATGGAAGAATACCTTGCGACAGGTGCAAAAGTCTCCTCATAATCGATCCCCTCGATCTGTGAGAAGCCACGGGCAACAAATCTTCCCTTGTACTTCTCCACACTCCCGTCAGCCGCCTGCTTCACTTTGTAGATCCATCGCGAACCCACCACCGATTTCCCTTCCGGCCTCAGGACAATCTCCCATGCACTATTTCTGACAATCAAATCATACTCTTCCACCATGGCATCTACCCATGCGAGGTTCTCCACAGCTTCCTCGAAAGAGGATGGATCTGTCACCATACACTTGCTCACAAGAGCCATGTATCCAAAGGTGTACCATTCCGTGACTGCCTTGTCTCAGACCGTGTGGTAGGTGGTCCGACAACCTTCTCTCGCATCTTGAGCGCCTCGCTCATCTTCAGAGGTGCGCTCGCACCTCGATGGTTGGCGAGGAGGATGAGTGTCTCTTCCACTCCATGAACTTCCTCTTGTGGCTAATCCACATCTGGAAGCTCATCCTTAGGAACTAATAGCTCCTCATCTGCATGCAAGTGTGGCTCCCTCTCAAGCGAACACTGCATGGCTTTCTCCTCCTGAAATTTGATATCCCATGGCACAACAGTCTTGCGACTGTCTGGAAAATACACACGATAGTTGTGGGGTGTATCGGTGTACCCCACAAATATTCCAACCTCTGCGGTTGGATCCAGCTTCTTTCTGGCATCCTTCGTCACATGCAAGTAGACAGGTGAACCAAAAATCCTCAAATGGAAAATATCAGGTCTCTTACTAGAAAACGCCTCCTCCGGTGTACTCATGCTAAGTATCTTGTGAGGACAATGGTTATGCACATACACTGCAGTATTGCATGCCTCTGCCCACAAGTGAAGGGGTAGGCCCTGATCATGCAACATCGCCCGTGCAACACCCACGATCGTTCTGTTCTTCTGCTCAGCAACCCCGTTCTGCTGTGGGTTATGGGGTGCGATGAGCTCTCTCCGAATCCCTTCGCGCCGCAAAAGTCCTGAATTCCAAGCAGAGATGAATTCACCACCATTGTCAAGCCCTACGAGCCCTTCACATGCTTCCCCCGATTCCTTCTCAACAGCGCCTTGAACTCACGTAACTTTGGATATGTCTCGCTCTTCTTCTGCATGAAGAAGATCCAGCACTTCCGAGAAAAATCATCAACAAAGATCACATAGTACTTGTGCTTTGTTTTCGAAGCTACTGAGAAAGGTCCACACACGTTTGTGTGGATTCTCTCAAGGATCATCGTGGCACGACTATCCTTCTCGTGAAAGGTGGCTTTCACAAATTTTCCCACGGTACACCCCTTGCACTGATCTGACTGCGCAAGAGTGCCCTTAGGAAGCCCAGTAGAAATCTGATGCAGTATCTTCAAAGATCCATGGTGAAGGTGGCCCAATCTCTAGTGCCACAACTCACCATCATCCCGACTCACCACTCCTTCAGCCTTGCATGCTATTGTTGCACCGCCATCTACATGCAATTGATAAAGGTTCTTGACTCGAACCCCTATCTTCCGGGTTTCTCCAGTTTTCTTACTGCGCAGGAAGGCCTTTCCTTCGCTGAAGACAACATCGTACCCTTTGTCTTCTAACTTCGCCACAGAGATCAGATTCTTCTTCAATACTGGAACATGCATCACATCCTTCAATACGAAGGGTTTACCAGACTCCCTCTTAAAGGAAATGGTACCGATACTGGTCGCACTGTATCTACCATGATCGCCCATCTCGATGTGCACTCCAAGATCTTTCTCATCCAGATCTGAAAACAAATCTCGATCTCCAGTCATGTGAAAAGACGCACCACTGTCCAAGAACCATACTGATCCCATCACACTTGAAACCAAGCATGCGATCAGCGAAAAATCCAGCTCAAACTGCGAGGCTAAGGCCTCTCCAGCTGCAGATCCAACAACTTGCTTATTTTTCTTCTTCTGCAGACAATTTGTGGCATAATGTCCGTGTTGGTGACAGTGAAAGCACTTCACCTTGGACATGTCCTGCTTCTTGCCTTTCGCACCGGAATGAGAATATTTCTTGCTCTTCCCCTTCTTTGCTTTGGCAGCCAAAGCGCAATTTTCTTCATCATATGCCTTTGATGAAGATCCGTCCTTGGTATTCTGCCTCTTATCTCCTCTTGCACAAGATCCGACCAAAGTCGCTCCGACCCGGCAATTTCTCCCGACCATTGGAGCGAGTCTCCGTAGGTATGCCAACTCTTCGGAAGACCAAGGAGAGCCAAGCTCACCAATTCTTCATCATCGACAGTCACCCCCACACTTCCCAGCTCATCCCTGCATTGGATGAACTTCGTGAGGTACTTCGGCATATTGTCGCCTTTCTCCATCTTTATGTGTCTGAGTTTATCCTTGAGCACCAACTTCCTCTGGTCGCTCGTGCTTTGGAATAAATCTATCAACGCTTTCCACATCAAGTATGGAGAAGCTTTTCCATGCATGCTGGATACAATGTGATCCTTCACGCCCTCCAACAACATTCTTCGACACTTTGCCATCTTCTTTTGCCAAGCCTCAACTTGAGCAGCATCAGTAGGCTTTGGGATCTTAGCATCTATGAACTCCTTCAGCCCGTTATCATCTAATACCGCCTCCATCCGGTCCTTCCATGCAACATAATTAGAACTGCCCTCAAGGGCATATTCCAGTCGCAATCCATTGAAAGACATTTTGACTTCGACACCAAGAAAACTGCTGCAAATTCGAATTCCAAATTCTGTTGCAAATTCGAATTCCACCAGCTCAAAACTCAACAGCTTCCGATCTGTGAGAACAAATTATTTCTAGCATAGATATCGACTGTAGGGGCATTTACTGGATATATCACCTTTCAAGGAAAGGATGGATCTAGAGGCTACCTGGCCCGTTACAGACTCTGTCTACCGAAATAATTGTAATCGCTGTAATAGATCCGATGATCAATCTCCCTCTGATACCATGTATAAATTTGAATAATTTGTTGAATTATTCACCGAGATTATCCTAATTACACACTATTTAAGCTTCATGCATAATACATAACCTCTTCTACAATTTATCATCAATATGCGGAAATAGCAACAGATGCGCTCATAAAACAATAATCAAGCACACATATCAACACAGGATGTAATGGGGAAAGCAATAGCTGAAAAACCCCCAACTATCTGTATAGTATAATGATAGAGAACATGTAACAATACATAGCACAATACTCCTCACAAGTACTCAGTGCTATCTCCAAAAGTTACAAACAAACTATATGAGATTTGAACAAGTCCTGGGTTCAAATCTCCTCCACAAGTCTTCCTGCCTCTAGTGCGCAATCCAAGTGAGTAATGAATGAGATCCAAGTTTGAATCCCACTAGCTCCAACTGTGCAATCCTCATTGGCAATCTCCATCAATGTGTGTGAAAATCTCATGCATAACCAATAGTCACAACTGATAGCAAACTCACCCTTTCACCCACCTCTAACACTGGTCTCCACTGAACTGTCCATGCATTGCAGTTAACTGATGTGTTCTTTAGTTGAATTATGAATTAATAATTAGTGAATTAATTAATAATTAATTACCACTCATCACTAGTGTATTTTTCAGTTAGACTAAATACAACTAGTTCAACTAAGTTAAACAGAACACAATCTCCATTTAACTGCTCCCATCAACTCCACCAAACTCGCCACTTGAGTTCTACCAATCAAGTCAACCATGCAATAGCTCAACCAACCCTTAGGAAAAGCATATTTCCGTTCACGTACCTGCATGTGCCACATCCAAGCATCAAACTCAAGTGCTCCAAGAAGATAAGATAATGTTTTACAGTCTAAATATTATTAAGGGTTAATAATATTGATCACTTCTATTTTAGCTCGACAAAGCCTAAAAATAGAAATCCATCAAATGTCTAAAAATAGAGGTCCATCTATTTTTACCAACTCGACCAATCATCCATAAATAGCATCCCGCAACTCATAGACCATGATCCATATGTCTAAAAATAGACATAGTCTAAAAATAGACTTTGCGCCAAAAATAGCCTGCGGGCCCACTTAGTGAAGGCGACTTCATTTCACTAAGCTCCATCATCTTGTTGCATTTCAACATTACATAATTCTTTCCATATACACATGCCTTCGTTTTACCAGATATTTTTGTTTCCAAGATAAATTACGATTTATTGTGTTTACTTAATTTATTAGAGAACAATTATTGCTAATTTTTCCTAAAATACAACAGCGGATAGGTAAAGAGAGAATATGCCAAAATAACATAGTGAATGAGTATGTGAGTTGAGTTGTTGAGCATTATCACTATAAATATAAGCAAATTCTATCCTAAATCAGGGTTCTTAACGTTTTGCATAAGATCTTGTATGGATCTGAATTCTGTGATGTTGCCTAGAAAAATTAATAGAACATAAGTTTTTGAGGATATGCTTTTAAATTTTATATTATGTCTAGTATTCTATTATTGAACACAATGAAAATGAATGTTCAAGAACAATTTTGGATTTCAGATATATGTATTATGTATATTATTTATTTTAATCATAGTTATGATGATTGGAATTTGAATCTCAGTACAATTTGTGTTACTGTAACGGTGTTGTATATTGTTCAATACTTGATTTTTGATCTCTTATATCACGTCCTACATACATGTCCCAAGAATACAAGGCTAACACGTCATTGATGCTCAATAAAAAATTCAATGAAAATACATAACGTGCGACAAACTATATTATTTTCATTATTAAAGCTGTGTAGTTCTATTTCATATGAAGTTCGAAATATGTTATATGTTTTAATCTTTTAAATTTATGGAGAGTGTGGAGGTGCAAAATCGATTTCATTATGCTTCTCCAATATCTCAACACTCCGCATAATGAAATATTTTTTTGCACCTCAGAATGAAATTGATATATTGATTTTGTGCAACTTGGATTTCCAAGTATACACTTGCTTGATATATAATATTGTTCGGTGTTTTTCTCGCTTCCATTTAATCTTAATTATTTATTACTAGATAATGTACAACAAAATTTATTATTTTGAAGATCGAATTAAATGTTTTAATCTTAAGCACAATAAAATATTTATCCGCGCTTTTAATAATGAAATCTCTTGTTGTATTTTTTTTTTAGTGTTTTGATAAGTTCTTCTGAATCTGTGGTTAAATTTAAGGATTGTTTTCTTCATCCAAACACCTAAAGCCTCTAACCTATATCAAATTGACTAAAAAAAAAAGCCAAATTTTTACCTTTGATGGTGTTATTTAAATTGTGCATTTTTAAACATGTTTTTGTTCCTTTTCTATGTCCTTTTATGAAATTCAGTTCAATAAAAAATCATATTCACCATAACATTGATACATTGTGCAGAGTGCGGATAATCATATTTTTTAATATTTTATTTTTTATTGAGTTAATTTCATTGATTTAAGCTTTTAAATTTTTGGTGTGCAGAATAATTATTTTTCAAAAAATGCATATGTGCAGGAAGAAGCAGGTGCAGAAGAAGAAAAATGAAATCTTTCATTGCACTTCATATAGTATAAGCTTTCTCCCCACCTCCAGAGTTCATACAATGAAAGATTTCACCACACCTCTGTAATCATCACAATGAAAGATTCCTCCCCACGTCCTCATTTTGTACAATAAAATTGTTCACCGCGCCTCAGAACTATGCACAATTAAAGTTGTGTGAATTTGGGGAAACTGATGCAACGATTACAAGGTGTGTATGTCTCATGGTTTGGTTTTCAGTGTGTGAAGTGCAGAGGTGTGGAGTATTTTTTTATTCATTTTGCCTCTGCATCCCAGAGATAACCTGAGGGAATTTTTATAATGATTGAAAAGTGTGCATATCTCATGATTTGGATTTCATTGTGTGGATTGTGGAGGTATGAAAGAAGCTTTCATTAGACTGGTTATGCCCTTACATGTGACTTCATTTCAATACTTTTCACAATGAAATATTTTTCTGTTCTTTGGAGTGAAATTAATATATTAATTTTGTAGAACTTAAATTTCCATGTATGAACTTTCTCCTCACCTCCACTTAATCCAATTACTCCTTAATTTTTTAATAATACATGCGGACTCTGACAATTTGATGAGTGGTTTTCAAACTATGTTCATCAACTTTTATTCACCACTAGATTTCAAATAATATGTTTTAGTTTTTTCATTTTTAATTGAGTTAATTTCATTATATGAAATGCTTCCTCTATAATTGGTACAATAAGAGCTCCCTCCACACTTTGTACTACGCACAATAAAATCTCCCTCCCCACCTCCACACTTCGCACAATGAAAGTGTTCACCGCCCCTCCACCTAATGTTAAATCCTTGAAATGAAATTGATATATTAATTTTTTAGGACTTCAATTTCGGCTTATGAAATTGCTCCTAATATGAATTTTAATTGAGATCATTTATTTTATTTTTAGTTGAATTAATTTCTTTGTGTGGAGTGCAGAGGATGCACAATTAATTTTTCTATGTACTACACACAAACAAGGTTTCATTGTGCACAATTCAGAAATGCAACGTTCTCAAGTAATGACGCACTTCACATAATTAGGGTTTAACTTTCATTGTAAAAATTGTGGAGGTATGGAGAAAGCCTTCATTTTTCACACTATGGAAATTTTGTAGAGTGCGGAAGTGCAGATGAAGCTATGCAAAGGTGGATTTCATTGTGCAGAGTACGAAGGTGAGGAGGAAATCTATGTGAAGGTGGCTTTCGTTATGTCGGGTAAGGAGGTGTGGAGGTGGAAATAACTACATATTGCGGAAATGTAGGCATTCTTGAATAATGATAAAGTGTGGGCTTCACACAAAAAGGCATAGCCTTAATCAACTAATTAGCGATAGAGGCAGGGACTATGTTGCATTGCAACTATTAATCTTATTTTTTTAAGTTTTACTAAAAAACATATGCAAAAGTTGTATTGGTTTGGATTTCATCTTAATTTGAAATGAAAAAATTAAAGTGAGATCAAAATGGACATAGAGGTTTTATTCCTACCTATAAAAGAATTGATCTATAGTGTTTGATAATAAGAGAAACTTGATTTTTTTTTTAAGACAAGAGTAGATATCTTATATTAATCTGCACCCAGTTCGCGACAAAGCTAGGAGAATATATTTCAAATTCATGCCAAAAATGGGCATTTTGGTTTTCACAATGGATCGATTATCTCATTTCCTAAACAGAACTTCAAAATGAAACTGAGCTATTACAGAGGTACTATTATAGAATTTACAGAATTGTCCAAGCAACAAAATACATTTATAGCTTCGCATTAAAAAAACTAAAATGAGATTACCCATTTGGATCCATATGCCTATTGAGATCAATTCCAATTGATTTATCTTCTGTGTTGGAGTTCTTCTCGGCCAGCTGGATCTTCAATTCCTCTGTTTGGCTGCACAATGCATAAACTGCATCCTCTAGCTGGTGAATTTTTTGACTCTTTTCAATGTTTCTTTCACTCATCTCACGGGCATCCTCTTGTTGTATTTGGAAGCACCTCTTCAACTTTGCCATAATTTACCTTTATTCATGGTTCTCTCATTCACAAGGAGTGCACAGGTGCATTGAGAAGGTGGCCAGTGGAGGACAACTCTCCCTTTTCCTTTCGAAATGGATTTCCACTCTGAATGAACATTTTGGAAAAAATCCCTAGTGTTTCGGTTTCATGTTGACTTCTCGAGAGAGAAAACTTGAGAGGATGACCCTTGTCCAATAGCCACTCAAAACCAGAAGCTCAATTCTAGAATGCACCACCAAATGAATTAAATTCCCACATTCCCAAGGCTTAATTGATATATTTTTGAACTCAATGATCCCATTTTCTCACCAGATGCTCCCAATTCTACAAATTCTCTCCAAAAAACCGCAAAATTCAAATTCCAAAACACCCATAATTCCACTCCAGGACCAAAAATCCACTTTGGGGACATAATTACAATACATGGCCAGAATTTTTCTTTGGGTCCGGAGTAATTCCTCAAAGGAACACTTAATACGAGACCCAATTCCACCCAGGGACAACAATAGAGACACAGATGACCCAATTCCACTTCTCAGAAACCCACAAACAGACATAGACTCCACCACCCTTGAATCCTCCCAAGCCAAATGGTCAGAGACACTAATTATCCACAGGAAACACCAACCAAAACCCTAAGACCTGAAAAATACGACCTTTAGAGCCTCAACCTTTCTTATAATGCATTTATGACCTTTTTCCTTAATTTATAGTAATCACTCAGTCGGGAAAGTAAGTACTTACCTCTAGGTTCCCAATTCTGATCCATGATTTCCTTGTTGATTGAAATGACATTCCTATGAAGCATATTAACTTCCCCTTGCACGAGCCATCCAATCTTCCCCTAAAAAATTAAATGAGGCTCATTCTTAGAAGGTTCTCACATGGATTTGGTTTTTTGGTTCATGCGACGGGCATAATTATGGAGCCACATGCTGAGAGATCCCACACTTATGTCAATACCATCACCAACTATCATGCTCAACCCTGTACTGCAGCCACCGGTCGAAATATAATATTTTCATGACACTTTCCAGGTGCTATATACTTGTCACCTAATCCTTCTAATGCACAGTTTGGAACAAACAAAGACAGGGTTGAGGGAGGGAGGGTAGGGGGGAGGGGATAAATGGGGGTGGGGGGGGGGGGGGAAATGATGCCAGCATGGGATGGGGGGAGGGGTGAGGGGGGTTCATGGGAGATGACAATGAGGGATGAGGGAAGGAGAGAGGAGAGGGGAGAGAGGGGGTTGAAGGAAAGAGTTCCAACTAGGGAACGAGTTAGATGAAGCAAGGAGGGAAGAGAGGGGTGGGATGAATGATTAAGGATGAAAATTTTCCAATTTATCTCTAATTTCCATGATATATTAATATTTTTCTTATTATGAGGAAAATAATTTGCCTCAAACAAAATACTATCCATCATCAGGGATAGGGGATAGGGAGGTATCCTTCATTTCCATTTACTTGGTTATGAATATCCTTTATTTGGTAGGTTATATTTGCTTGCATTTCTGCCTCCTGGTTCAACCCTCTTAATATATGAAAGAAATCAACTTTCTCAAAGATTAGGCGAAGTCCTTTGATTTTTTCTAGGATTTGATTCAACTTATTGTTCTATGCTACATTATTTTTGAATGTGTGTTTTATAATTAGAAGGAAGTCCCCCAAAATGTTCATAGCCTTCATCCTCTTTGATGAGTTATGGTAAGTCCATAGAGTAACCCATAGGCTTCAACTTGATAATTCTTATTTTTTCCCAAACCCAAAGCATATTGATATAAAATTGTTCCTTCAGGGTTAATGAGAACCCCTCCCCCTCGTGCAACCCTAGAAACTTGAATATGTTTTACAAAACTATTCTTTGTTGTTTATTTTTTAAATTCAATGTCAGTGTCATTTATTGGTAAAAAGAAATGAAATTTAATATATGCTTGTTATTTAATACAAAGTTTTTTGGTAAGTTAATTGCGTCTATTGATAATTTATTATATTTATTATTTGGTTACATTTTCAATTGTTTTTATTCTATCACGAGGGAAACTAGACCAAATATAGAATATTTTTGTTATATAATCCAAAAAAGTATATATGAAAACCATACTAAAAATTTGAAAAGTCTATTAAATTGTGCTACCCCACAGGAGGGGAAACCAGTGATTAAGGAACTCAAAATATAACCAGTTTTATTGGAATTTCCAATGAAGATAGACCCAATATTAATAAAAATAAAAATAGTATTCCCTCTATAGGAGAGATAAAGCCTTAAAGTGGAAAGCATGGTGACATGGATTCTAAACCACTGAAACATAAAAACAATAATGAAAAAAATGAGCATCATGAAGATAGGGAGGTATCTAAGTTTATAAACTGGCCTACTCCTTTTTCGCATGGAGGCGTCAAATATCCTGTAGGACAACCCATCTCCAAATGAGCTAAACGCCCTTCCGCGTCCAGCACGAGCTCCTTTAGCTCCTTTATCTCTTTTTCTTATTGTATTTCAAGGAGAACATTTCCTAGTAAAAGCTTAAAATGTCAATAAAGATCAACCATATGGAGATAGTGGTTATAGTGGCCCCTATTGTTTCCAATGTCTATAATCCATGGAGTGTGTTGATCATAAATTAACATTATTCATTCTTCCAAAATAACCTTTCGATAGACATGTATTGAATGATTGGCTGATGGCGGAAAATTCAAAGGACCGATTAAAGGGAAAGGATGATGAGGCTAATATCGCGCTTAAAAGGAAAAATTTGTATGAAAAAGATCAAAATATAAAACAAAAAGTAAAGGTAGTGCAAAAAGCGCAAAGACATGGTGCAAAAAATGCAACGACAAAATTGTTAAAAAGCTAGCCACGTCCATAAGGTACACGTGAGGGAATTCTCCATGTGGGAATTTCCGTGGGGGTCAAGAAGGACAAAAGGGAAGAGACCCATACCCCCGTGGAATTACAGTGACGTGTCGCGGGGTGGGCCCGAGATGAAGAGCGACGTGGCAGAGCAAAGCGCAGAATTACAGTGACGTGGCAGGGAAGCGGGCTCTAGAGATTGGCATGCTGTGTATTTAACCTTGTTTTGTGAACAATGTGTTTCAAGGATCGTATGGTTTATGCGGCAAGAGAGGTAAGGTAAGTTTCTAAGCTAATGGGTACTGAGGCCTGTACTAGTATTAAACCCGGCACGCGGTGTTCACCTGCTTCCAGCTGACACCCCAATCCTTATGCACCGCGTGCTCCACTGTCAGTGTCCTTACGACACTTCCCCCCGTTTATTCCACTTATCCACTTTTTACCTCAAAACGCTCAGTCATAGATAACAATCTTCCTGTATTTTACTACAGTAAAATTCGTAGGTTTTCCAGCTACAGTATAAACTAAGTGGGAGCCAGTGCCAAAGTCTACCCAGTCACTATCAACACCCCCGCGTCATCTTCCCAAGAAGATTTCCCTGCTACACAGGTATTCTGTCCCTCATATTCCCTCTGCTTTTCTTTCGTTTTTAAAAGTTTTGTATGTCAGTCATGGGAAGGGGCACACCCAAGAAAACTGAACCAGAGACTCCTCAGTTCCGAGAAACTAGAAACCCTCCCGGGTTTGAGCCTTTTATTGACTTGCAAGCTGGAATCTGTGACCCCAAATACCCTTTTCACATCAGCAGTATAAAACCCAAGCTTTTTAGGCGTCATATCGACAATAGAGATCGATATCGGGTAGTTGTATCAGGTTTATACCATCACATTACTCCCTCAGTCTACCCTGTGGTCGATTTTATTTGCTGGCTTAAAGAGGCCTATGATGAGCGCTGAGGCACGTTTACCTCTGCACAGGGGAATAAGATTTTTTCTCTTTCCCCCGGCATTATCAGGCAAGCCCTCCGCTTTCCCACCAGCGCCACCTATACCAGTTTCAATGAAGTGGCCTTAACCTCCCAGTTCACCAAATTTCCATGGGAGCATCAAAACACCTTCATTTCTTCTATAACCAGCAATCAGGCTACGTCTCTTCCCGCTGCAGATCCTTTCCCGTTGAAACTATTCACTGAAGAAGTGCAGCCCATCCTTGCCCTCATCGCTGGTCTTTTAGGTGTAGGTGGTTTGGGGGAAATTTCCAGGGTATGTGTTTATTTCTTGTGGTTAATGTCTCAAAAGGGGGTAGTTCTGGATATCCCTGGTTTTCTTGCTGCTAACATTCAGACCCAGTTCCAAGAGCTTTTAGAAACTGGTCACTTCCGCTTTTATTCGATGGTCTTCTACCTTTTCCTGTATCAGCACGCTGATAAGTTTTAGGGTTTGGGTTTAGATAGGGTATATGAGGAGAATTCCCAACCCCGACTAGTTTTTGACTGGAACTGTTATGTACGCCAATTGCCAAAGGGGGAGGGTTATTCCAGGTTCCTAAATGATTTCATATCCATTTCCTATACTATCATCCATGATTCACCCTCACCTAGGGTTTTTCCTGAAATGAAGAGCTAGCTACAAGCCGGTAAATTCCAGAGCACTGGGGATTGCTATCTATTTGACAATTACACTGAAATTCAGGTCTATGGAGCTGAGGTTTCCCCTTACCAGCTGCCTGTGTTTCCTCTTCGATGATTTTATGCTCTGGAGTATATTCGGCAGACCCTCAACGCTGACCAACTACATTTTTTCCCTGCAAAGAAGGGTTTCATCCTGAGACTCCCTATCACAATCGGCACTTTTGTTGTGAATTCAAGACACGCCCTTCCCATTGTTTAGAAGTTGTTGCAAGACATGGACCTAAGATAGGGAAAGGCTTGGCCCTATGATCCTCGAGAAATTATCTCAAACAGAAGAAAGAGGAACAAGTCCACTCCTTATGCACATGAATCAAGGTCGTTTATAAAGTGGAGGGCTAACCTTGAAACTTGGCCTTTGATTTCGCAGATGGAGACAGATTCATCTGCTACAGGGGAAGGAGAAGACGTCAATAAAGGCCAAGGTGAAGAAGAAGTGGGTCCCTCAGGAGCAAGTTCTACCCTTCACAAAAAGCAGAAAACAGCCTCCAGTGAGGCAGAAGTCATAGGGGAAGAAAAACTACTGGAACCGTTTACACCATATGGCCAACTGGACAAAAGTAAAGCCATGATAAAAGTGCTGAGAGATAGTGTCACCTCCTCCGACTTCTCGGAAGTCTCACAGGCCATCGGAGATCATACCTCACCATTTGCAATTGAAAGGAGTCAGAGATATAGAACGATCAGGGATAAGTACAAAGCCGAGCTGGAGGGGTATGTAGAGAAATATCACACCAGGGTTTTCGCTTCCATGAATGTGGACACAGAACACCTGGTATTGTCTATGGCGGAGGCCATCCTGGATCCTGATGCAGGTACCACTATTTACAAGGTACTTGAATATGCAATTGACATGGCCAAGGTGCCAGCACCCAACAAATGTAACCTGTTTCAGGTCGTGGTTGATATGCTGAAGGACGAGGTAATGCGGGTCACCATTGCACTGAGAAAGTTGGAGAAAAAGCATGAACATGTGAGAGCAACCCTCAAGAATGAACAGACAAACTCCCGCGCCCAGGCAAATCAAATACGCGGCCTCCGGGAGTCAATCAAAGGAAAAGAGACTAGAGAATCAAACCCGCAGTGTTATTTGATAGACCAATTGCAGAAGGAGGTCGCGTCATTGAAAAGTAAGGTCAGCATACGGGCCTCCCACCATGTTCAGACGGCCGAATTGGCGCAATAAGAAAAAGAAAAAGAGGAATTGGCTGACACACTGGCAAAGGAGAAGGAGGACAAAGAAAAAATGGCCGAAAAAATCGTCACTCTTCAGAGTACGTTGACAGAGCTGCAGAACACCTAGGACATGCACAGCTGTGCGCCTGTTACAATCCCACCAGAGACAAGTTCGCTGTCAGAGCGGCTGAACGCAGCGGAAGCTGCAAATGATATATTAGAAAAGCAGACATCCACCGCGAGGCAAAGGATCACTGATTTGGAAAAATCCCTGGCTGAGAATACTAAGAAAATAGAGACACTGTAGAAAGAGATCGAGCAGGAAAAGAAGACAAGAGCCGACCAGCAGAAAACTATCACCGACCTCAACAGCCGCTTGAAGGGAAATATCACCCTCAGTGAGGCGAGAAGTATAATCTGGTCAGAAGTAATCTCGACGGTGACAGAATAGTGGGGTTTCCTAAAAATGATGGGGGAAACCAAATCTGCGGTACTCTACCTCAACAGGAAATTGCAGGAGTCAGACCTCAACTTGTCCGAAAAAACCCAGCACGCCAGAAGCTACATTTATTTCTTGAAAGAGTTGGAGTCTTATGAGGTGGAAAAGCATGGCATACCAAGTTGGTTCATGGAGGCCTTTGAATGTCAGAAAATCATCGACAAAGAGGCGGCCCGAGTTATAGCTTCGAGAGCCCTGCAACAGGTGGTAGCAAGCATGGGTCGGTTCGACGCAGTGTGGGATGAGATTACAATAGCTGGACTTCCATCTTGCTGGGACCCAACCACTCCTTCCGTGCTATGGCCATTAACATAATATAAGACATGCCTCCAGAAAGAAAGAGACTGAATGGACATCCTTTCGGATAAAACCGCTCGGTTAAAGGCTGAGACGATTGTTTCATCCCTTCGCCGAGAGTTCGTCCTCCTTCACCTTATAAAGAACAAGCTCCCCACCGAGGCAAGTTTCAACGTCCTCACAAAGGCCTATATCAAGGTGGAAGGATTCGCAGCGATGCCCAAACCATCAGCGGACAGCCAGCAAAGATGCACTCAGTTCGCCAACCAGATCGCCAACTCATCCGCAAATGTTCCGCCACCTGTGTCAGCAACAGCCTCGACCCCTTCTCATCCATGAAACACTGTTAATTCATGATTCAGCTTAAGCGGCCTTTTTACTTTTACTTTATTTATTTATTTTTAAGTTTCAGGGGGAATTTATATTTCACCTCAGTCTTTTACTTTCCGCCCAGACGTTTATTTAAAATTTTGTTTCAAAACGGCCTAGTGCCTAACCGCAAATGATGAGAGGTCTACATTCCTCGTCATAAGTTTTGATCATTTTGATAAGGACCTTTAACAAATTTTTGGCATGCGAAGAAGATATTTTTCAGAAAATATCTTCTCGCTCATGTATGGATGTGTCTATATAAGAAAAATCAGAAGAGAAAAACTGGTTCCAAATTTTCTGAAGAATTGACTGTAAAAGAATTTCTTATATACATTTTTGTGAAAGCTTTAATACAAATGTGAAGAGCCCGTTGGGTCTCAATGAGAAGGAGTTTTATCTTTAATGATGGATTTTGGTCTTGGTGCTTTACAGTGTGTAATTTTCTCCTATGTGTTGTAGCTTAGTCGTTCATTTCATTTATATCCATTTATCTTGTATCACATTCTGGAATGCGAGTAGCCCACTATTTCTGATATAAACTTATCCTTGCTGATACTTATGTCATAAGCTTTTCGGAACTTTAAATATGTCTTAGGTGTGATATACTATCTCGTTTTCAATTCACCCGTATTTCTGCTATATTAGTTGCTATGAGATGTTATTTACAAATGATGTTATCATGTGTGGATTCTTAATTGCATAAGCCCACTACATGCTGGTATATGTTTCTGGATATTGTCTCCATAACAGTTAGTATCCTCTTTATTCTACGTATACAGTGGACACTTTATGATCATTCATCTCTGTGAAGTATTTAGAATCCAGCCCTCTTTGTAGTGAGCTGCCTTTAAATTGTCTGATACAATTTGTGTTAGAGTTTCGCATCTTGCCTCTGCAGTCTTTCTTTCTCTGTATCAAGCTTCTCAAAGTTTTGGTCCCGTTCAAGTTAATTTTCCTGTTACAAGAAACAACATGAGAGCTTTGCCTTACTAATTATCCCTACCACATCATTTTTCTCCTTGCTATATATAAGATGTCCTAGGCACTGGTCTTTCACAACTCAAGGTTGTCTCTAGGATTGACAACATCTTTTTGGCGCCGTTTCCGGGGAACGAAGTTGAGAAAGATGGAAATCCCTGGGCCTCGACAAAACCTTATTCACTCTTCAATTAGGTGAGCATGGAGAGTTGAGAGTTGTATATCCCTCACCTTTCTGACTCCACATTCGTTTTTCAAATAAATATATTTGCAGTCCTAGCTCCTCGGAAGCCACACCTTAGGTCAGATACGTCTCAGCCAAAGACACCCTCTGTGTCTGACCCAGAGAGAATCTTGCATAGAAGAAGTTGGAGGGAGAGACAATTTATTCACACTGAGATCCCACAATTCTCTTTAGAAGACTTTCCTTCCTCCTCTTCTCAAGTGGCCCAAGTACAAGATTCTGACTCCGCTGTGGGAGAAACCGATTACTACTCAGACAATTTACCTCCTGGAAAAATCCAAGTTAAGGACGAGGCTGAGTCACTAGACACCACTCGCTACATACTCCACCCCACTCCAGAGGTGGAAGAAGTAAAAGAAGTCACTGAAATATCTACTATTAATACTCTGCCTTTTTCATCATCACCTCAAGTTGTTGTCCAATACATTCCCATTGTCATTCATACCTCACTTCCACCTCCTCCTCCGCTTACACATCAAATTCTTATGTTGCCTCCACCTCCTCCTCCAATGGAAAATGTTCCGGGTTTCTTGCTGAATAAATATGCCCCCCTGGCATTACCTCAAATGTTGAACGACCTGCCACAGGACTATCTAAAGATCCTGCCTCGTTTCAATGGAGAGAACGAGATCGAAGCTCAAAAACACCTTGAGGTCTTCTGCTCCTTTGCAGAAAATTTCAACGTAGAACATCTTGACGTAGTCCTAAGACTATTTGTGCAATCCCTTGATGGTGAAGCCAGAAAATGGTTCAAGACGCTAGGAGACCGCTCTATAAACACGTGGGAAGCAATGGAAGACACATTTCTCAAGAAATGGGGAGAGAAGAAAGACCATGGACATTGCCTTATTTCTTTTAATACACTCAAGAAAAGGCACAATGACGGGGTGGCCGAGTTTATTAAGAGATTCAACAAGTTGTACCTGAGCCTTCCCGCATAAATGAAACCGCACCAGACCGCTGCCAAGGTTGTGTTTGTGGCAGCCTTTGACTCAGAATTCAGCTTCTCTCTGAGATAAAGAAAGCCAGCCACTTTGGATGATGCTCAGACAGATGCACTGGAGCTTGAGGCAAACTTTGCCTCCACTGGTAAATCCAAGGGAAGATCTGAGCAGGATACGAGAAGAAGGGGAAAGGAAGAGGTATCCACCTCGAGCCAAGATAGAGATTCAGCTAATGACAGGATTGATGAGATGAACAAGATGATCAAGAATCTCTCAAGCACGCTGGTAAAGCTTGAAATGGAGGCAAAGAATTCATCCTTCAAGAATTTCCAAAATGCTCCAAACAGAGGCTTTAACCCTCAATACAGAAAGCCACCCTTGCAGATACTGCAAAGGGGACAGAAGGAGCAGCAAGATCAGGTACCACACCCTCTATACTTGGAAGGGCAAGTAGAGGGCCCTACTGAAGACACTGCTTATGAGCAAGAGGAGGCATACCTTGCTTTCTCAAACAGTGATGAAATTGAATGTCCTTTACATGAAAGTGACGAAGTGGAGGTGCAGGCACACACAGAAGGGAAATTTAATGAAGACATTGAAGATCCTGAGATTGATGACTACTGCAAGCAGTTTTTCGATTTCATGCAAGCTCAATTCAATAGAAGATATGACCTCAGATCTTCCAGGAAGAGAACTCACACTCAGGACTAGGAGGAGGACACACTTCAAGAAGAGGCACCTGCTCAGAAGGAGGAAACATCTCAAAAGACCCCGGACAAAGGTAAGAGGCCCCTTAACCAATCCTTACAGTCTGCTGATCAAATTCCTTCATCTTCGCAAGTGGCTACACCCCCTAGTGTCAAGCCAATCTTAAAAGAAGTCAAACCTCCCCCCCTGAACAAAGACTCTAAAGATAAAGAACCAAAAGAGGTGTTAGTAGATAAGTCCTCCTCTGCCTTCAGCTTACAGAAGGAGCTTGAGAAGGTCAAAATCCCAGTTCCTTTGACCGAGTTGTTAAAACAACCTGCATATCAGTCCCAGGTCACGTCCTTTATGCTCCCTCCAGAAGTAATAAACATTCCAGACAGTCTGAACCTTAAGGAAGAAAGGCCTATGGTTGTTTTTGGCCCACATGTCGAAGAATTAGATGCTGCTACTCCTCCATTTTATGTGTCTTTAGTAATACATGACCTGCTGCTACACAATTTTATGTTAGATTCGGGAGCCTCTCATAATATTTTACCCCTTTCGGTCATAGAACAACTAGGAATAAAGATCACCCGCCCATACAAAGACCTTTACTTATTCGACTCCAAAAGAGTTAAGTGCCTGGGCATGATAAAGGACTTAGTGGTCAATCTAGCTCAGATCCCAGCAAAAAGTGTAGTGATGGACATAGTGGTGGCTGACATTCCAGCTCGCTTTGGCATGCTACTGTCAAGATCTTGGGGGACCAAAATTGGGGGATCGATCAAGTTGGACCTGACCTATGCCACTATCCCTGTATTTGGTGGTCAAGAGAGGAGGCTGTACCAGGAAACCAGATTTGTCAAGACAGTTACCAAGGCAGATGATTCAGTTAATTCTCCAGTTTATAGCAGGGAGGGAGATTTCTCATGTTTAATGTTGGAGGAAGATCAGGAGTACGCACATGAATCATCATTTTTCCATATCAAGACAGAGCAGTCCATAGAGAGTCCTGAATCAAAAATCTGGACACTTCATTTTGATGGGGCTAACTCCAGGGAAGGTAATGGGGCTTGGGTGTTATTGATTTCTCCTTCAAGCCAATGGGTCCCTTTATCTTTCAAGCTGGAGTATGAAGCCACAAATAATGTGGCCGAGTATGAAGCACTTCTACTGGGGCTGCAGACAGCTAGGAGTATGAACATACAAAGTCTAAAAGTTCTGGGAGATTCAGAACTGGTAGTCAGACAGGTGAGGAATCAGTGCCAAGCTAAACATCCTAGGCTAAGGGCTTATAGGAATGAAGTTTGGGATCTGGTGGAGAATTTCTTCTTAGCCTTTAATATCCAGTTCATGCCCCGGGAGTATAATAGAATGGCAGACTCCCTTGTAGTGGCTGCCAATACTTTTCTTCCACCTCAGAATCCCCTCTTGAGGTATGAAATTGAGGTACGTTATCGGCCATCAATCCCAGACAATATCAAACACTGGAAATTATTTGAAGATGAAGAGCAAGTGAAGAGATTTTTTGAAACAGTTGGGGAATTCTCCAACATGAAGATTGATAGTTGTGAAGAGGAGGAGACAGAAGATACTCCAGAAAATAAGTGGGAAGAAAAGGTAGCTGGCCACAAATTTCTGCAGTTGAAAGGGAATGTCATTCCCCGAGGATTAGTGCCCTTAGAAAGGTTGTTTAACAATAATGATGTTCCCTTACAGCCGAACAAAGTTGTGGAGGAGAATCAGGTAGAAGATTTGAATCTTGGCACTGAGGATGACCCCAAGATCGTGAAGCTGTCCAAGAAGGTCCCAGAAGAGTATAAACAGCTTTACCAGAAGTTATTTCAGTCCTATAAAGATGTGTTTGCATGGTCTTATAAGGACCTAAAAACTTTTGATATCAGCATTATGCAGCACAAAATTCCACTGAAGGGAGATGCAAAACCACATAAGCAGAAGCTTAGACAGATAAATCCCCTGTTGCTACCCTCTATTGAGAAAGAAATTAAGAAATTACTGAAGGCCAAAATCATTGTACCATTGAGATATTTTGAGTGGGTAGCAAATTTAGTCCTTGTGTGGAAAAAAAAAGGAGAAATAAGGCTATGTGTTGATTTTAGGAATCTTAACAGAGTATCCTTGAAGGATAATTATCCACTGCCGAAGATGGATCATATCCTGTAGAAAGTGGTAGGAGCATCTCGAATGTCAATCATGGATGGATTCTCTGGGTACAATCAGGTGGCCGTACTACCAGAAGATCAAAAGAAGACTTCCTTTACCACCCCGTGGGGGACATTTATGTACGTCAGGATGCCTTTTGGGTTGATTAACGCAGGGGCCACCTTTCAGAGGGCCATGGACATTGCTTTTATCGGAGAGCAAGATAAGTTTGTGGTGGTATATTTGGATGACATTACTGTGTTCTCAAAAGATGATGCAGATCACATCGAACACCTGCGCAAAACCTTCGAGAAGTGCAGAAAGTATGGCCTCTCCCTAAATCCACAGAGTCTCTGTTTGCACTGGAAGAGGGCAAACTCTTAGGACACATTGTAACCAAAGATGGAGTGAATATAGATCCTAAGAGAGTAGAATTCATAAATGGCATTTCCCTCCCCATAAATAAAAAGGAAGTTCAGGTGTTCCTAGGTCGTATAAATTTCCTGAGGAGATTCATCCCTAACTATGCCGAGATAGTTAGGCATATTACTGACATGCTAAAGAAGAACAATGAGGTTAAGTGGTCACAAGAATCACGAGAAGCCTTTGCCAGGATTAAAAATGCATTCGTTGAAGCCCCTGTGTTAGCCAGGCCAGACTATGCCAAACCTTTTATGATCTTTTCCTTTGCCTCACCTCACACAGTAGCAGGAGTTCTGTTGCAGAAAAATGAAGATGGGTACGAGCAGCCTATTGCCTTTTTCAGTCAGGTGCTTCGTGATGCTGAGCTGAAGTATAAAATATTGGAAAAGCAGGCATATGCTCTGGTGAAATCCCTCAAAGCCTTTCGTATGTATGTTCTCCAGTCCCACATCACTACATTTGTTCCCACAACAGCTGTCAAAGATATCCTTGTCCAGGGAGATAGTGAAGGAAAAAGAGGGAAATGGATAGCCAAAATACAGGAGTATGAGCTAGACATCCGCCCTACTAAACTAATCAAGGGACAGGGGTTAGCCAAAATCTTGTCTGAGTCAAATTTCCAGGCTCTGGGTATAAATCTATCCATGGTGGCAAACGAGGCATCGGAAGGGAAAGAAGAACCACAGAGAGTAGAGATAGCTTCCCAGAAGATACATATGAAGTACCTTACCAGCCAGTGGTACAAGGAGATAGTGGAATATCTTCTAATACTAAGTTGCCCACCCAGCTGTGAAAAAGATAAAGACAGAACACAGAGGTTGAAGTCACAGAAGTACATGGTTGCAAACGGCCGACTGTACTAGAGGGACCCCTCAGGCATCCTGCTCCTATGCTTGACAAAGGAAGAGGTAGAAGGTATAATGGCTGAGTTTCATGAAGGAATCTGTGGGGGCCGTTACAGTTGGAGGGCTACTGCTCACAAAATCCTGAAGGTTGGTTTCTTCTGGCCTAAAATATTTGGAGATGTATTTACCTGGGTTAGAGCTTGTGAGAAGTGCCAAAGTTTTGCCGAAAGACAGAAGCTAGCACCTCTTCCCATGATCCCTGTCCATGTATATGAACCATTCCAGCAGTGGGGAATTGACTTCATCGGAGAAATACACCCCCCATCCAGCGGTCAGCACAAGTGGATATTAACCGCCACGGATTATTTCACAAAGTGGGTAGAAGCTATACCCGCCAGGAATGCAACAAATATAGTGGTGATGAAATTCATAGAAGAAACATCATATCCAGATTTGGTTGCCCTGCCAATATTGTGACCGATAATGCACAGGCCTTTAAATCTGCAAAGTTTGTCAGCTTCTGTCAACAATACAACATTGCACTAGGTCACTATATAGCCTATTACCCACAGGGAAATGGCCTAGTAGAGTCATCAAATAAAACGCTGGTGAGGGCACTGAAGAAGGCTATTAATGAAAATCAGAAGAATTGGGATTCCCAGTTAAAATTCGCTCTATGGGCTAACAGGATCACCAGCAAGAGAGCAACCGGGAAGTCCCCATACGAATTAGTATATGGGAGGGCAACAGTTTTCCCTGTACAACTAGCTTTACCAGTGGCTCGATTCATGCAAGAAAGTCAGGAAGAACTGGATGATGTAGCTAGGAGAATCAACCAGCTGGTGGAGCTAGAAGAAATGTGGAACCAGGTGATTCAGAGGCTAGTTGAATACCAAGAGAAAATGAAGGACCTTTTCGATCAACATGCCAAAGACAGAAAATTACAGATTGGGGATTTAGTGCTCAGATGGGACATTCGAAACACGATAAATTTGACCCCCTCTGGTTTGGCCCCTTTAAAATTGTAGAACAAGGTGGAAAAAATACTTTCAGGTTGGAGAATTTACAGGGAGATCTGCTTGACGCCCCTATAAATGGCCAATTTCTCAAGCCTTATTTCCAATTCTGAGTCGGGCTGAGACAGCTTGATGTATCATATTGTATATTAGTGTATGTTTTCATCTTTGCTTAAATAATGTGTGCGTCTTGATGAATCATGAAGAGGAATGGTGTTCACATAAGATAAACAGGTGGTCTGCGAAGTTCTCGACACGCTCAAGGACGAACGTGCCGTCCCTAGGTGGAGCCAATGTTGATCATAAATTAACATTATTCATTCTTCCGAATTAACCTTTGGATAGACATGTATTGAATGATTGGCTGATGGTGGAACATTCAAAGGACCGATTAAAGGGAAAGGATGATGAGGCTAATATCGTGCTTAAAAGGAAAAATTTGTATGAAAAAGATCAAAATATAAAACAAAAAGTAAAGGTAGTGCAAAAAGCGCGAAGACATGGTGCAAAAAATGCAACGAATTTTTTTTTAAAAAGTTAGCCGCGTCCATAAGGTACACGTGAGGGAATTCTCCATGTGGGAATTTTCGCGAGGGTCAAGAAGGACAAAAGGGAAGAGACCCATACCCCCGCGGAATTACAGTGACGTGCCTCGGGGTGGGCCCGAGATGAAGAGCGATGTGGCAGAGCAAAGTGCGGAATTACAGTGACGTGGCAAAATGGGAAGCGGGCTCTAGAGATTGGCATGCTGTGTATTTAACCCTATTTTGCGAACAATGTGTTTCAAGGATCGTATGGTTTATGCGGCAAGAGAGGTAAGGTAAGTTTCTAGGCTAACTGGTACTGAGGCCTGTACCAGTATTAAACCCGGCACGCGGTGTTCACCTGCTTCCAGCTGACACCCCAATCCCTATGCGTCGCGTGCTCCACTGTTAGTGTCCTTACAACACTTCCCCCCATTTATTCCACTTATCCGCTTTTTACCTCAGAACATTCAGTCATAGATAACAGTCTTCCCGTATTTTACTGCAGTAAAATTCGCAGGTTTTCCAGCTACGGTATAAAGTAAGTGGGAGCCAGTGCCAAATTCTACCCAATCACTATCAACACCCCCGCGTCGTCTTCCTGAGCATATTTCCCTGCTACACAGGTATTGTCCCTCATATTCCCTCTGCTTTTCTTTCGTTTTTAAAAGTTTTGTATGTCAGTCATGGGAAGGGGCACGCCCAAGAAAACTGAACCAGAGACTCCTCAGGTCCGAGAAACTAGAAACCCTCCCGGGTTCGAGCCTTTTATTGACCTGCAAGCTGGAATCTGTGACCCCAAATACCCTTTTCACATCAGCAGTATAAAACCCAAGCTTTTTAGGCATCATATCGACAATAGAGATCGATATCGGGTAGTTGTATCAGGTTTATACCATCAAATTACTCCCTCACTCTACCCTGTGGTCGATTTTATTTGATGGCTTAAAGAGGCCTATGATGAGCGCCGAGGCACATTTACCTCTGCACAGGGGAATAAGATTTTTTCTCTTTCCCCCGACATTATCAGGCAAGCCCCCCGCTTTCCCACCAACGCCATCTATACCAGTTTCAATGAAGTGGCCTTAACCTCCCAATTCACCAAATTTCCATGGGAGCATCAAAACGCCTTCATTTCTTCTATAACCAGCAATCAGGCTACATCTCTTCCCGCCGCAGATCCTTTCCCGTTGAATCTATTCACTGAAGAATTGCAACCCATCCTTGCCCTCATCACTGGTCTTTTAGGTGTAGGTGGTTTGGGGGAAATTTCCAGGGTATGTGTTTATTTCTTGTGGTTAATGTCTCAAAAGGGGGTAGTTCTGGATATCCCTAGTTTTCTTGCTGCTAACATTCAGACCCAGTTCCAAGAGCTTTCAGAAACTGGTCACTTCCACTTTTGTTCGATGGTCTTCTACCTTTTCCTATATCAGCACGTTGATAAGTTTGAGGGTTTGGGTTTAGATAGGGTATATGAGGAGAATTCCCAACCCCGACCAGTTTTTGACTGGAACGGTTCTGTACGCCAATTGCCAAAGGGGGAGGGTTATTCCAGGTTCCTAAATGAGTTCATATCCATTACCTATACTATCATCCATGATTCACCCTCACCTAAGGTTTTTCCTGAAATGAAGAGCTGGCCACAAGCCGATAAATCCCAGAGCACTGGGGATTGGTATCTATTTGACAATTACACTGAAATTCGGGTCTATGGAGCCGAGGTTTCCCCTTATCAGCTGCCTGTGTTTCCTGTTCGACGAGTTTATGCTCTGGAGTATATTCGGCAGACCCTCAAGGCTGACCAACTAAATTTTGTCCCTGTAAAGAAGGGTTTCATCCTGAGACTCCCTACCACAATCGGCCCTTTTGTTGTGAATTCAAGACACGCCCTTCCCATTGTTGAGAAGTTGTTGCAAGACATGGACCTAAGACAGGGAAAGGCTTGGCCCTATGATCCTCGAGAAATTATCTCAAACAGAAGAAATAGGAACAAGTCCACTCCTTATGCACATGAATCAAGGCCATTTATAGAGTGGAGGGCTAACCTTGAAACTTGGCCTTTGATTTCGCAGATGGAGACAGATTCATCTGCTACAGGGGAAGGAGAAGACGTCAATAAAGGCCAAGGCGAAGAAGAAGTGGGTCCCTCAGGAGCAAGTTCTCCCCTTCGCAAAAAGAAGAAAACAGCCTCCAGTGAGGCAGAAGTCATAGGGGAAGAACAACTGTTGGAACCGTTTACACCATATGGCCAACTAGACAAGAGTAAAGCCGGGATAAAAGTTCTGAGAGATAGTGTCACCTCCTCCGACTTCTCGGAAGTCTCATAGGCCATCGGAGATCATACCTCACCAGTTGCAATTGAAAGGAGTTAGAGATACAGAACGATCAGGGATAAGTACAAAGCCGAGCTGGAGGGGTATGTAGAGAAATATCACACCAGGGTTTCCGCTTCCATGAATATGGACATAGAAAACCTGGTATTGTCTACGGTGGAGGCCATCTTGGATCCTGATGCAGGTACCACTAGTTATAGGGTACTTGAATATGCAATTGACATGGCCAAGGTGCCAACACCCGACAAATGTAACCTGTTTCAGGTCGTGGGTGATATGCTGAAGGACGAGGTAATGCGGGTCACCATTGCACTGAGAAAGTTGGAGAAAAAGCATGAACAAGTGAGAGCAACCCTCAAGAATGAACAGGCAAACTCCCACGCCCAGGAAAATCAAATACGCGGCCTCCGGGAATCAATCAAAGGAAAAGAGACTAGAGAATCAAACCCGCAGTGTTATTTGATAGACCAATTGCAGAAGGAGGTTGCATCATTGAAAAGTAAGGTCAGCATACGGGCCTCCCACCATGTTCAGACGGCCGAATTGGCGCAAGCAGAAAAGGAAAAAGCGGAATTGGCTGACACATTGGCAAAGGAGAAGGAGGACAAAGAAAAAATGGCCGAAACAATTGTCACTCTTCAGAGTAGGTTGACGGAGCTGCAAAACACCTGAGACGCGCATAGCTGTGCGCCTGCTACAATCCCACCAGAGACAATTTCGCTGTCAGAGCAGCTAAACGCAACAAAAGCTACAAATGATATATTAGAAAATCAGGCATCCACCGCGAGGCAAAGGATCACTGATTTGGAAAACTCCCTAGCTGAGAATAACAAGAAAATAGAGACACTACAGAAAGAGATCAAGCAGGAAAAGAAGACAAGAGCTGACCAGAAGAAAACTATCACCAACCTCAACAGCCGCCTGAAGGGAAATATCACCCTCAGTGAGGTGAGAAGTATAATCTAGTCAGAAGTAATCTTAGCAGTGACAGAACAATGGGGTTTCCTAAAAATGATGGGGGAAACCAAATCTGCAGTACTCTACCTCAACAGGAAATTGCAGGAGGCAGACCTCAACTTGTCCGACAGAACCCAGCACGCTAGAAGATACATTTCTTTCTTGAAAGAGTTGGAGTCTGATGAGGTGTAAAAGCATGGCATACCAAGTCGGTTCATGGAGGCCTTTGAATGTCAGAAAATCATCGACAAAGAGGCGGCCCGAGTTATAGCTTCGAGAGCCCTGCAACAGGTGGTAGCAAGCGTGGATCGGTTCGACGCAGTGTGGGATGAGATTACAACAGCTGGACTTCCATCTTGCTGGGACCCAACCACTCCTTCCGTGCTATGGCCGTTAACAGAATATAAGACATGCCTCCAGAAAGAAAGAGACCGAACGGACATCCTGTCAGATAAAACCGCTCGGTTAAAGGTTGAGACGATTGTTTCATCCCTCCGCCGAGAGTTCGTCCTCCTTCGCCTTATAAAGCACAAGCTCCCCACCGAGGCAAGTTTCAACGTCCTCACAGAGGCCTATATCAAGGTGGAATGATTCGCAGCGATGCCCGAACCATCAGCGGACAGCCAACAAAGATGCACTCAATTTGCCAGCCAGATCGCCAGCTCATCCGCAAATGTTCCACCACTTGTGTCAGCAACAGCCTCGACCCCTTCTCGTCCATGAAACACTGTTAATTCATGATTCGGCCTAAGCGGCCTTTTTACTTTTACTTTAGTTAGTTATTTTTAAGTTTCGGGGGGAATTTATATTTCACCTCAGTCTTTTACTTTCCGCCCAGACATTTGTTTAAAATTTTGTTTCAAAATTGCTTAGTGCCTAACCGCAAATGATGAGAGGTCTGCATTCCTCGTCATAAGTTTTGATCATTTTGATAAGGACCTTTAAAAAAAATTTGGCATGCGAAGAAGATATTTTTCAGAAAATATTTTCTCGCTCATGTATGGATGTGTCTATATAAGCAAAATCAGAAGAGAAAAACTGGTTCCAAATTTTCTGAAGAATTGACTGTAAAAAAATTTCTTATATGCATTTTTGTGAAAGCTTTAATACAAATGTGAAGAGCCCGTTGGGTCTCAATGAGAAGGAGTTTTATCTTTAATGATGGATTCTTTTTTTGGTGCTTTACAGTGTGTAATTCTCTCCTATGTGTTGTAGCTTAGCCGTTCATTTCATTTATATCCATTTATCTTGTATCACATTCTGGAATGCGAGTAGCCCACTATTTCTGATATAAACTTATCCTTGCTGATACTTATGTCATAAGCTATTCGGCACTTTAAATATGGCTCAGGTGTGATATACTGTCTCGTTTTCAATTCACCCGTATTTCTGCTATATTAGCTACTATGAGATGTTATTTACAAATGTTGTTATCATGTGTGGATTCTTAATTGCATAAGCCCACTACATGCTAGTATATGTTTCTGGATATTGTCTCCATAACAGTTAGTATCCTCTTTATTCTACGTATACAGTGGACACTTTATGATCATTCATCTCTCTGAAGTATTTAGAATCCAACCCTCTTTGTAGTGAGCTGCCTTTAAATTGTGTGATACAATTTGTGTTAGAGTTTTGCATCTTGCCTCTGCAGTCTTGCTTTCTATGTATCAAGCTTCTCAAAGTTTTGGTCTCGTTCAAGTTAATTTTCCTGTTACAAGAAACAGCATGAGAGCTTTTCCTTACTAATTATCCCTACCATATCATTTTGCTCCTTGCTATATATAAGATGTCCTAGGCACTGGTCTTTCACAACTCAAGGCTGTCTCTAGGATTGACAACAGAGTGATACCATCCAAAATTTCTGAATCTTAGGCAATCTATATTTCCTAGCACGCCTATTGTTCAAACTTCATTTATATTTTACTACATTGTAGGTGGAGTATGGACCTAGTAATGACGAGCTGAAGATTCAACTCGAAAATAAGGGCGTGAATCATCGATGTTTCCATGACCACCACTCCTTACGTGGTATTAGGCACCCTCATGTTGTCTTTTATCGTTGTTAGAGGGAGGAGAAAATAGACGAAGTTGAGAAGGTAAAGCACATAGGGACTCAGAGTGTGGAAACCTAAGAAGAAAGATAAATTATCCCACAAAGTAAGGTCTAAGATAGAAAGAAACGACGTGATACCCTCCTCACTAGATATAATATGCAAAGAAAGAGAAATTCTAGTGGAGGGAAGAGGAATGAGATAGCTTTAGATAAAATTCATGGCAGCTGGAGAAAATGATGTGAAATAGAAACTCAAGGCACACACTAGGAAAAGGTGATGGCGTAGAATTCTCTAGCGATACCAACATGGGGGAGATGAATTATTTCCATAGTGTGTTCTAGGTGGCGCTTTGAACAACCACTATCATAAATACATTGTAGTGGTGGTCATTGATGAGAAAAAGAGGTGGCACAAGATTGTGATAGATCCCATGGTTCAACCATTACGTATAGATAACATCACCCATCCTTGAATACAAATTTTTCTTTTAATGATATTTTATTTGTAAATGACAAAGTTTTGAATTAATATATATCTGATATTTGATATAATTTTTTTTTGTAATGATATTTAATTTTGATATTTCATACGTAAATGTGAAAATTAAAGAAAAGAAAAAAATCCGTTTTTTTAATATAAATAATGTTCTTCTCTATACGTTATATAATAAAAAAAAGAATGAAAATAAAAAACCGAAAATCTAAGGAATTTCATTTATGACATTTTTGTTTAATGTTAAAAGACTTCACAAGAATATTTTAATAGTTTTCAGGTAAGCATATGACCTTGTGCATTTAAAAATTACATTAAAACATGCTTCAATTTTTAAAATCTATCATATGTGAAATAAGACTTGTATTTATTTATGCATAATAATAGTGCGATACACAAATCGCAGTCAAAATTACATGTTCCAACAATTCAAAGTCATTTATCATGAATTTGGAATATGCATAGAGTCCATTTTGATAACAAAAATATAGTTTTCATGCATGATTCTATATAGAAGAGCAAGGGAAATTATGATATAAATTATAATATTATAAAGGATTATTAATATTGAATTATTGATGATAATTATTTTTTATGTTGATAGGCATTCTATTGCAAAGTTCTTCTTAGTGACACTGTTGAGATTCATCGTCCTGAAAAATTGCCGCGAATCTCAACAGTGTCCTTTATAATTGGGATGTACTTCCTTCAACTCTTCAAGCTACTTGGTTGGTTCCTCATGCATTATCTGTTTGGCTCTTATTTCCTACTCGAACTTTGCGACCAGTGGCTGCCTATTTTCTTCCATTTCTTCCTTGAACTGGTTGACGATTCTCTGGATATCCTCAGTGCCTATGGCAGCTATGGGGTTTGAAATCCCCTTTGCCTTTGTAGCCTTTCTCTTCTTCCTTGTATGAGTATTGTTGATTTTATTTGGATCTTCTTGAATCCTATTTTCCCCATGTGGTAGTTCTTTAGAACCTCTCGAGCTAGAGTTCAATCTGATTGTCTCTATTTCTTCGTCGCCCTCTTCCCTAGATTGAGGGTCCACTATTTATTCCTCTCTCTTTGTTCTTGGTTATTACGTAGAAGATGGAATTCTCCACTCTCATGGCCATCCATTAACCGTATTTTCCAAGTTTTTATGATCAACCTTGTATTGTCATGGCAACCACTCGTTTCTTGGATCCGTGTGCACTTGTGTATAGAAATAATGTATGGTCACCTTGAAGTTTGTTATTGGCCCATATGTTTCCACTACTTGTAGTGGAATGTGCAGTACCTTCTTGATGGTGTAGTGAATCTCCTCCGACCATACATAAACATTAATTCCTCACAGTGTTTTCTTATATGTGTTGTGATAAAATCCCCCATATCTCAGTGTGACAAACTTCGGCCTTTTTGGTGTTGGAAACATCTAGCACTTTGGTCACTGCCATGCATCTAGAGCAGTCAAAATGAATAACCAGCTAAAATGAAACTTTGAATTCTTGGTTTGTTCTTCCCTGCAATACATGTTGGGATGTTACTTCCCTAGATGCTCTCTCTCACATTGATGTTGTTGATTGTGATGTTGTGCACTTGTCTCCACTCCTGGCAATGGAATTGGATCCGCGACTGGAGGTTCTACTACTGAATACGGGTATGGATTTGGAACTTTTAGTTTCTTGGTATAGTGGGGCTAGATCTAGAAAATTGGCTCGGTGGGCGAAGGGAAGCTTCCTATCTTGTGCCAATATTATATAGATTTGAGCCAACCAAGAAGCTTCCTATCATGTGCCAAGATTATATATATGTGAGCTAACCAAGATCTCCGGCCGAGTGTGAAAGGCTAATGAATCTTAACCGTGGCGAATCGTAAAAAGCCCAATAAATCGATATCAATAAGAAGCAGTTTATCATCCAGCCTCCTAACCTCCTTGAACAGACCAGAAATGAGAGTTAAATATTCAGATTACTCCTTGGTTTCCATTAATAAAGAATCAAGCCTTGCTTCAACCCTCTGCCTAAAAAAAGTCCATTTCTCCAAGCGGGTCCATTCCACCATTTCCCTACAAAGCGTTATTTGAATATTTGTTGTTCCGAGGATTTTCACAACTGCAATGAGTATTCCTCTGACAATATTAGCATTCTTAGCTTATGAAATCAACAAAAATAAGTGACGAATAAGTGTCAGGTATGTTTACCAGGAACATAACAATAAGAAATATAGGCTCTCTGGACCGGAAACCAGAAATAGCATTGGTGCTATTAACAATAAGTCATTCAAATTTGGTGAAATGATACACATTTATATACCCAAACCCAACAAACCTAGTCAATTTTGTCCTCTTACCATGCCCCATTCTAAGGATATAATTTTGTTGGATGCCCTATCGGAAATATTGAACGAAATCTTAAAGGATGTATTCTTAGATAATTCTCATGGATTTAGGAGTAAACGAAGTGTTGAGACCCTATTTGTGTATGTGAATAATTGGCTTCCTATTGAGAATATCATAAGAGTGAATATCGTAAAATGCTTCGACTACTTGGATCATGATAAATTATTGAAGGCAATTAAATCCTTAATTGAAGATGAAGGGACAGTTAACCTTATAGCTCAGTTTCTTCACATCAACATAATGGATGATCATGGGAAAAATTACAACTATTACTTGGAATCGAAAGGGATCGCGCAAGGGTGTTTTCCCTCCCCCGATTCTCCTTAATATCTATATACATTATTTTGATCTAGTGATGTCAATATTTTGCAATGAGTATCCTCTTGTCCATTATGTAATAAATGTCGATGATATACTGATCGGTGTATCTTCGGCTGGGCTAATAGATAACTCTATTAATGATCAGCAGGTTCTAAATTTCCTTTTTGAGAGAATTAAAGAGCGAAATTTAGAGCTCAAAATCCAAACCTATGGAAAGTGGCCACCATTTGTTTTTCTCGGATTCATGTATTTATAAAAGAAGATGGACACCTCCATTTAACGACCTCTTTTGGCAGATCCATCACAAACTTCGAAGAATGGGACCTCCATGACCCTATATTCCAGACAACACAGAAAGATCCCAACTAACCCTAGTTTCCCTACGCCAAAGGGAAGAGAACCATATTGTTTCCTATTATAACAAGTTGTTGCATTATGGATGGCATACCTGCTGAATAAATATTAACACCTGCTATTCCTCTTGGCTGACTGGTATAGTTTACTTTTGTTGGATTTAATATTGTATCTTTGTCGTTGGCCTAAAAATAAAACTCACTATAAAATTTAATATACCATACTTAGAATTTGGCTTCAAAATAAAAATTACTATATGATAGCTAGAACTAAAGTTAATAGGGTTATGGAAAGAGAGGTTGCAATAAGAACTTCCTTTGGTTGCTTCGCTTAGTGTTATTAGGGGAATTTTGAGGTCTAAAATGGACCTCCTAAGATAACTATACAACTAAAATAAACTTTTTAAGAACCAGTAGAATTCATGATGATGATGTCAACCATGGAATTTTTCACTACTTAATAAAATTAAAATTAAGTTCTTTGCTTTACATGCGGCCAACATCTGCAGTGTGTGGTCATATATTTGTGTACTTCCTCTGAGTGTGTAGATTGAACAATGGAAGGGATGGAACTTGCAGGCCTGGAATTTGACGTGTTCCACAAATTAGATTACTTCTAATTATTTAATTGAGAAGCAAAGAACTCTTCTGGATGCTTAAGAAACTAAATGAAAGGAAAACTGATCAAGATGCGGTGGAGTTTTTGACAGAAGTGAGAAGGTGAATCTCCGCACCAGCGTCAGGTACCGTAATCTTATTTGTTCATGGTTGTTTGTTTAATATTTTAAGTTATGCTGTTTAGTTTTTGCTTATTCTTAGAAATTTATCAAGGGTTAAGACTTAAATCCAAACATTTATTTCAACTTACAAAAATTTGTTATTACGCAGAGGTTACATTACACTTGAGTATGCTCTCAATGGGCAGATAACAGAAAAATTTGACCTTTATAGTTATGGGATTGTGGTTCTTGAGATCGTAAGTGGGCGAGAGTGTGTTGATGCAAGATTAGATGCCTCTATTCAGCTTCTTTTGGAGTGGGTGGATACCTGGTGTATTAGAAAAGTTTGTTTTGATGATTATGATAAAAAGCTCATGAACAATCAGTTAATTCAAAAGAATGTAGTGATGATTTTTGTATGGTGCAGGCTTCGAATCAATTTCAGTACGACCACATTTTAAATATCATTGACCCATCACTGGAAATGAAGTACCCTAATTATCATAGATCATATTTCAAAAGTGATCAAAACTGCTCTTATTTGTACTCAAGGCTCATCGATGTTGTGACCGGAAATGTCAAAGGTTGCATCGATGTAACCAAGAATACATAGTTGACAGTTCAGCCCACACATGGATGCAGGGCTGCATCCGAATTTCACTCCCAAATCCGACATTGTAAGCTCAGGTTATGCATCTCGTGGATCTATCATAGTGTCTTTATTTTCTCATCAGTACACGCAAGCTTTGAATTATGGCAGACACAAACATCTTGGTATTTTTTAGTAGTGAGAAGGAGAATAATATGCATCGAATGTTTTTCCTCGAATCACAGCAGGAATGTAAGAGTAGAAGTGTGGGGGTGATTTTTATGAAATTCCTTTGTTTAATGTCGAAGGTCTGTGTATTTATTCGTTTTAAGTTTAAACTTAGAATTTCTTTGCAATCAAGTATGTAATTTTAATTATTACATTAATATTTTCATTTATTTTTTAAGAATATAAAATTTTTAAAATTAAATTCACAAAATATTTTATGAAATCATACTTTTATTTGTTTAATCTTACATAGTTAGTAATCATAATGTTATTAGAGTTCTATTGAAGAAGTTTTATGTGTTATTTTTTAGCTATTGCTATAAGTTTCCATTGGGTTTAAAAATCATATTTTTTTTTAAACAATGAAGTGCTCTCTTTTGTTATGCAATTATTCTCTTTTTATAGAAGATCTTTTAAGTTTAGTAGTTTGGTCTTTAGTTGTTTTTTTCACTTTTACATGGTATCACAATGTGGACCTCAAGCTTGCTCTTGTTTGTTTTTGAGAGATTTTTGATAATCCATTATCAAATTACTTATAATGAGGATAGGGAGCTACATTTTTTTTTGTCGATTTGATTTTTTTTAATGAGGTTTCTTTATAATTTAGATTTTCCAAATTTTGATTGTGTCAATTTAATTTATCTCTAATTTGGAGTATTATATGGATATTTTTTTTTTCAATAAATAAAAAATGTTTTGCAACAAATAAAGGATGTAATTTGTTTTCTAAGATAAAAAGAAAAATGTATGTATTAAAAAAAAAAATACAATTATATATTTTTATATTATTATATGTATATTTTAAGGAGTCTTAAATGTAATATATAATCATTACTATTATATTTGAGAATGGTATTTACTTACTTATATTTGGTGTATTTGTAATTTCTTTTTGTATTTTTTAATGATTTACTCTTATGTGTTAATATTAAATTTGTTCTACTTCAAAAAGGCCCGTTGCAAGATAGTTTGAGGACATTCCTAGTGGTAGCACATGTAGCAAAATATGGTAATCAACTAACTATAGGAATAGCCAATGAAGGTTATAAAAGGGCTCTTTAAAATTTCCAATTAACCATTATTAGTTTAACATTGACCAAAGATGTTTATAATGTTTGTTTTTCAAAACCAAATATTTTTTCAATATTTAAAAATAAATAAATTTTAAATATTTGCATTTCAATATATGTATATGTATATGTATGGAATATTATTATAAAATGTATTCCCACGTAGTCAGGCCCCTCAGCACACTAGACCATTTAAGAGATACCCGACCTGTGAATCCCTTTGACCAGTCTGTCCCTGACCACCAATTAGATATTAGAAACCCTTGTATTTCAAATTTTATTGTATGTACTTTAAAATGGTAATAGAAACCATAAAACACCTCTTATAGATGAAAAGTGAGGACTTATGAGCTCATGGATTAAGCAAAGCATAATTATATAAAATCAATGCGATATGGTGCATGCCAAAATTTCCATATATGTCTTCTTCTGCTTTTGTCTCACTATTTTAGAAATTTTAATTTCTAATTCTTTACTTGCTTGGTTCATTGCCTTCCCTATTGGTTTGTGGCTATCTCTATCTCCTGATGCTTCTATGAAGGAATTTCATTGTATGGAAAAACTCGCTAGATTTAGATAACTCGCCCATGTCCCACATGTAGCCCTCTACTTTACCAATTCCTTCCCATTCCCCCCACCCCTCGCCTCTTAATTCCTCATTCCTTGCACGTCCACACCCTTTTTTCCAATAGCACTAGATGTGCATCACTCTACATCCATCTACACTTCTATCGGCATATCTTTGCACCCTTTTGGTGCAAATGCTAGTTAAAATATTTATAGTGATATTGTTAAAAGTGTGGAAGATGCACAATGTTTAATCTTAAAAATGAAACTAAATGAATAAATACCATGAAATTAATTGTCACAAGGTGTATAAAAAAGATGAGATGTCCAATGGATTATTTTTTTTCCATATTTCATCTGCTCTTATTTTTTAAGGGAATAATAAATTGAAATTACTATTAAAAAATAAGTTTCAAAATTTTGAATGTAAATATATCATTATAAATACTTTTGAGTATAGATAATTATTTTTGAGATATTTCATTTTATTTATTTATTTATTTATGAAATAAAATATTAAAATTATTTAAAAAAAAATATTTTGAAATTTTGATAGTGAATATATTATTATTAAATTGTATCAATATAGAATTGTTCTTAAGGCACAAGCCCTTGTTGCCAAAAGTTTATGGGTGCTCACATTAGCACTTTCTTTGGGCAAGGGTTATGAAATCTAAATATATGCCTTCCTTATCTATAGAAGACTATTACATGATGCTTAGGAAGTCTCATAAAGGATCCATAGTTTGGAAAGCGTTGGTTGAAGCCTTTCCTTTAGTTGGCCCTTGGACTGTATAGAAGGTGAGAAATGGTCATAAGGTTAGAGTTGGTTTGGGTCCTTGGTTGAGTGTAGGTGATGTTTATCAACTTTTTGATCCTTTAATTCACTCTTTCCAAGATGATGGAATTTTATTTTTAAAGGATTCACAAGTTCAATATCCTCAATAACGAGGGAGGTCGGGATGAACATCTATTAAGTTCATTGATTTAGGTGGTCAATAAGTAGCTAAATGGTCTCATTATATTTGTATATTGTTATCCAATTACATTTTTTTGAAGGAGGATGTAGAATATGTTCTGGTTTGATCTGAAAATTATGGCACACACGATTTCACTACTAAACAAGGGGATAAGGAAGCTATGGAATCTCAATTTTCGAGGGAAGTCAAGTGTTGGTGGGATTCATTTTAGAGGTTGAATACTCCTTTGAAGAGTAAAATAAATTATGGTTAACTTTTTCAAATAAAATTCTCACTTAGGAAAATGGAATTAAGAGAGGTTGGGTTAGGCCTAAGCATTGTTCATTGTGCAAAAAAAATGAGGAAATTGTACCTCATAATATTGTTTAGGCCCTCAATAAGGTCTTGTTGAATCAAGCTAAAGGAGTATTTGATCCGAACTTATGTAGAAACGCAATAGAATACAGAAATAAAAATAAATGCATAGATGCAGCAGGAATAAAATTTCATTTCATTAATATCAATACTTGAAAATGCTTACAGATAGAATGGAAAATAAACTAGCTCGGGTGATGGTAGATTATCTCTAAGAAGAGATGTGGCGACTACATGCCTCTGAAATGTGTTACAATGAGGCTAGAAGACTTATTTATTATTGAGAAATAATGGAAAACCTAAACATCCAAAAACATAACCGTAGGATATGAAGCGCAAAAACTAAGGGCCCTATTTGGGTAAATTGGTACATCAACTTCCCGAGGACGTAACTTTGGCATACAATCTTCGTTTGACACACGCAATACCTCATTAGAAATATATATCCTAGGACTAAAAATTTTGAATGACATACATGGGTTACAAACCCATGTTGTTCCTTGTTTTCCCAAAAAACGTCGTTTAGGGAATTAAAAAGGCTTCGAAAGATCAGGACCCAAAAAACTACCAAAAATACTAAATTATGCTAGAATTAAGGAAAATGAAAAGCTAAAAGAAAAAATGTTGGGGTCCTAGTGGAATAGGTGGGTGACCACAAATATCCACCTGGATCATTCCTCCCCCCTTAGGAAGCAATGGTCCCCATTACGTTGAGTTCCTCCATGAGATGAGGAAACTTCTGCTGAACTTGATCCCTGGTGAGCCACTTTCCTTGGTGAAAGAGTTGGACACCTTGGTCAACTCGATACAAATAGATCTTTTTTTGTCGGGTGTTCTTGATATGTATGTCCATGATCCAATCATTTGTGGCTTGTTTCATGTAGTTTGGCTTTAACTCTATTGGTGTGAGTTGTTCTGCAATGTCAGATGTGTCTAGAAATGGTGGAAAGTAGGGTCGAAGGCAGTCCACATTAAGCACTTGGTGCAGCCAAGGAATGGTGGAATACTAAGCTTGAAGGAATTTTCCCCTACCTCCTTGGTGATTATGTATGGCCGATATCGGAGAGAATGAAGCTTGCAGTGGGGCCCAACAAGGCACTCCTTTTGCAAATGTAGCCAAACTTTGTCACCCACCTCGAACTTGTGTGGCACCCGATGTTGATCATGTTGTTGCTCGTACTTAGCATTGGCTTTGTCCAATATGTCATGGACCTATTGGCGGATGTGTTGAATGTGCTCAATGAAGTTTTTTGCCTTGTCAGCTGTGGACTGGACATGAGCTGAATCTGCCTAAGTACCTGCAAATGGTATGGCCACATTAATGGGACATAATGGTTGGAATCCTAAGCCCACCTGAAAGGGGTTGTGGTCAGTTGAGTTGTAGAGAGCCAGGTTATAGTTGTGTTGTACATAGGGGAGGATTTAATCAATGTTTGTGGATGCTTCAAGTTGTAGATGCGCAGAATGTATGATCATGTTGTTGATGGCCTCTGTTTGGCTATTAGTTTGGGGGTGGGAAGTTGTGGACTTAGTGAGCTCGGTGTCCAGCATCAACCAGAGACTTGACCAAAATGTGAGGAACCTGTTATCCCAATCTGAGATAATGGACATTGGGATCCCAAAGTGTACCCACACTCGTTCAAAAAAGAGTTTAGAAGTGGATTTTTTTGTGATATTCTTCTTGCAGGCTGACATAATTTTCATTTTAGAGAATCTGTCAATGACCACAAAAAAACATTCGTTTCCATGCTTGGTAAGAGGAAGGACCAACATGTAATCCATGGAGATAGATTCCCAAGTTTGAGTAGGGGTAGGCAATAGAGTATATAGGCCTTGCTTCTTGATGGTCAGTTTGTAAATGGCACAGGTAGTGCAGGATCTGATGTAATTCTCAACATCAAATTTTTCAATACTACCATTTTTTTCTCGACCCTGAAATTTCCAACGACCCGGTTGTTGTGTGATTCCAAAATCATCTTGGCACTCTCACTTGAAGGAACACAAAGGTGTCCATGTGTAATAATAGTGCATCCAAGAGGTGAAAATTTGGATCTTTCTTACCCTCCAAAAGTGTTTGGTATGTGTTGTTGAATTCTGGATCACTTTTGTAGAGATGCGGACAAGCTGAAGTCTCGTGCCCACAGGAGTCAAGCACAATGGTTAGCACCATGATCGGCAGTTGGTTGAGGAAATATGCAACATTATTGGTGTTTCCCTTCTTGTACTTCATTTTAAAATGAAATTGTTGTAGATATGTGGACCATTTATGATGGCGATCATTCTACAACTTCCCTTGTGTCTGGATGAACTGTAGGGGTCGGTGATCTGTGTGGATGATTGTTTCCTTCTCCAAAATGTAATGCTTCCATTTTCAGCAGGCTTGAAAAATGGAATACATTTCTTTTTCATAGATGGGATTATTTAGGAATGTGTCATAAAGTGTATCACTATGATATTCCACTAGATTCCCCTGTTGAGTAAGTATTGCGCCAATAGCATAGTCAGAGGCATCTATATCGTTCTCAAATGGTTGTTGCGAGTCTATTAATGTGAGCACTGGTACAGAGTAGAGGCGATGCTTCAACTCTATGAATGCCTTTTGTTAAGATTCAAACCAAAATAAATTTTCTTTCGCTCCTCCCTTGGTGACTTTAATCAAAGGCCAAGTGATATGAGAGAACCCCAACATGAATCTGCATTAGAAATTGGAAAGACCCAAAAAGTTTTAGAGATCTATTATAGTGGTTAGGGCTGGCCAATCCTGAATGACCTGGATCTTGGTTGGGTCCACATGCACCCCCCGTTCATCAATAATGTACCCCAGATATTGAACCTAGGTCATGCCAAAAATTCATTTCTCCAAATTGGCACACAACTTGTGTTGCCGCAGTGTTTGAACTTGTCGAATGTGGTGGAGATGCTATTCCCAACTCTGGATGAAGATCAGGATCTCATCCATATACACCACCACAAATGAGTTGGTGAATTTTTTCGAGATGTCATCCATCAGCCTCATGAAGGTTGTGGGAACATTCGTCAACTCGAAAGGCATGAACAACCATTCAAAAAGGCCCTCCTTGGCTTTGAAGGAATTCTTCCACATATCAGAGGGTTCAATTGGTACTTAGTGATACCCATACTTAAAGTCAATCTTGGTGAAATATTTGGCCCCCTTAAATTGGTCTAGAAGGTCATTAGTATGCTGGATCAGATACCTATTTTGGACAACGATATTGTTCAGCGCTGGATAGCCAATACAAAGTCTCCAAGTCCCATCCTTATTCTACACCAACATGATCTGTCTCCCATAGGGTGATGAACTTGACCAGATTCGATCTTTCAGTAGAAGCTCTTGAATCTACCTCTTGATTTCATCATTCTATAAAATAGATCGTATATAGATCGGTCCATTGTGTAGCAGCGCGCCTCAGGTCATATTGATGGATTTATTGACCTGACAATGTAGAGGTATCCCTGTGAGTGAGGTGATGATGTCCCTGTACTCCTCCATGACCATGTCCATCTATTGTTGCCATGTGGAGGAGCCCTGTCTAGAGGTCATGGCCACAGTATTCTTCTTGCCATGAGGCCGGATCATTAGGAAAAAAAATTTCCCAATTTTGGAAATGATTTTACTGCATTGTTTTTCAGTGATCAAAGAGATGGCGATAGGTGGTGATACCTCTGATATCCTGTACAATGTATTTCCCAAAGTAAAAATAAGAGCATGGGGCCTAGACTCGTACATAGCATGTCGCTTCCACAAGTATGGTTTTCATAATAATACATCACAAACATCAAGAGGAGAAACATCACTTAATACCTCATCCATGAAGGGCTTGATGTTGTAGGGAAGGTGACACTGCTAGCTGATGCGAAGATCTTGTCCTTGGTGAAGCCACCCAATGGTGTACAATTGTGGGTGTGTTATGGCTGGCAGACCCAACCGCTTCACGGCCTCTACTTAAATGAGGTTCTTGTGGCTCTAGTTGTCCACAATGAACTGTAGCGGGGAACTTTTCACATACATTTGGGAATGGAAGAGGTGCACCCCCTCCTATGGATCTTCAGGTTCCTCATTCCTGATCTTGGTGGTGGAAACAGTGGAGTTGGGCTCTGCATCGATAATATGCTTCTCTTTTTCATTTCCCTTATCGGGTTCCGACTCAGAGTCAGAACATACATCTGATTCAGAAGCCTTCGGCTTGGCCACTAGTGAATTCTTGGCCCAACACTCACTTGTATTGTTAGTGGAGATCTTATGGAACTCACACCACTTTCCCATGTCCTTCTTTGGATTTGAAATGTTTTTCTTATCTTGCTGCTTTGACAGATTTTCCTGGGTTGGCCCAACTTGGCTTTGCCCTTTGTTCTGTATTTTGGGGGCGCATTTCCCTTGCTTCCAATTCACAGATCCAAAGTCTCACTTCTTCTTTTTTAACTTCTACTCAATCTTGGCAGCATAATGATATGCTGCACCAAGTGAGGAGAAGTTTAGGAACTCCATTTCATCCTGAATGTATCTATGCATAAAACTACCTTAATTCAGCACCAAATGTTTCTCTGAATATTTTATACCCAACTTTGTGCACAGGGTATGGAACATATTCATCAACTCATGCACATCTTGATCCCTTTGTTGTCGCAGTGTAGTCCATTGTATGTACTTGTCCTCGTAGCTCTCCACGGGATAATATTGTTCCTTGATTACATCTTGAAAAGAATACCAAGTGGGTGCGGCTGAGAACGGGGAGGGTTCCCTCTCGTCCTTTTGCTCACAGTAGGTTTCCCACCAGTCCTTGACATGGGGGGAGGCTTTGAGGAGTGAAAAAATAATATTTTCCAGATTGGAAAATTCATAAACCAAGAAATATCCTTCTAATAGATTCAGCCATCTATCTACGATGTCTACATCTGTTTGGCCCTCAAATATGGTATTGTCAAAGTGTACTTATACCTTAAAAGGAGTGGCACCTCTAGAGTGGTTTTTGAATGAAGATGTGTCGCTGGAGGGTAGTCGTTGAAGGATCTGGGAAAATTTATCCATCATCATGTTCCTTTGTTTTTCAAAGGCCCACTCAAGCAATATTTTTATAGGATCTTCTTCTCCCTCGTCTTTCTTTTCATATGGCCATCATTGTTTGCGAGGTTGATATTGCAAAGGTTCAAACAGATCAAGCCCTAACTCCTTATACCCCGACCTAGTTTGGGACATGAAAAGAAAGATCTAGAAAGAGCATATCATGTTGATACCACTGATCCAGACTTATGTAGGAATGCAATAAAATTTAGAAATAAACATAAAAACTGATATGTAGCAATAATAACACTTCATTTCATTAATATCAAATACTGCAAAATGCTTACAGACATAATGGAAAGTAAACTAGCTCAGGCGACGGTAGCTTATCTCTAAGTAAAGGTGTGGTGGCTCCATGCCTTTAAACTATGTTATAATGAGGCTCGAAGACCTATTTATTATTCAGAAAAAATGGAAAACCCTAAAAACCTAACCTTATGATATGAAGCGGGCCCCGTTTGGGTAAATTGGTACATCAACTTCCCGAGGATGTAACTTTGGCATACGATCTTCATTTTACGCGCAAAATACCTCGTCAGAAATATATATCCACAGAATACAACTTTCGAGTGACCAACATGGGTCATCAACCCATGTTGGTCCTGGTTTTCCCAAAAAACTTCATTTAGGGACTCAAAACGGCTCCAGAAGTTCACGACCCAAAAACTGCCAAAAATATTAAATTGTGCTACAATTAAGGAAAATGAAAATCTGAAAGAATCAATGGTGGGGGTCTAAGTGGAATAGGTGGGTGGACACCAATATCCACCTATATCATTCCTCCCCCCTTAGGAATAAATGTTCCCCATTGCATTGAGTTCCTCCAAGAGATGAGGAAACTTTTGTTGAACTTGGTCCCTAGTGAGCCACATGCCTTGGTGCAGGAGTTGGCCATCTTTGACAACTCGATAAAACTATATCTTTTGTTGTCAGGTGTTATTTATCTATGTGTCCATGATTCGATCAGTAGTGGCTTGTTCCATGCAGTCCAGGTTTAACTCTATTGGTGTGAGTTGTTCTGCAATGTCGGATGTGTCCAACAATGGTGGAAAGTAGGCCCGAAGGCAGTCCACATTGAACACTGGGTGTATACCATGGAATGGTGGAATATTGATCTCGAAGAAATTTTCCCCTACCGCCTTGGTGATGGTGTATGGCCCATATCAAAGTGAGCAAACCTTGTGGTGGGGCCTAGCGAGGCACTCCTTTTGCAAATGTAGCCAAACTTTGTCACCCACCTGGAACTTGTGTAGCACCTGATGTTGATCATCTCATTGCTTCTACTTATCGTTAGCTTTGTCCAATATGTCATGGAACTATTGGTGGATCTATTGAATGTGCTCAATGAATTTTTTCACCTTGTTGGATTCAGACTGGACATGAGCTGAATCTACCCGAGTAGCTGAAAATGGTATGGGCACATCAATAGGACATAGTGGCTAGAATCATAAGCCCACCTAAAAGGGTTTGTGGCTAGTTGAGATGTGGAGAGCTCGGTAATAGTTGTGTTGGAAAAATGGAAGGCTTTCATCCCAAGTGCGTGGATTCTTCGAGTTGTACATGTGCAGAATGTGTATGATTGTCACATTGATGACATATGTTTGGCCATTAGTTTGGGGACGGAAATCTGTGGACTTAATGAGCTTGGTGTCCAGCATCGACCAGAGACTTAACCAAAATGCACTGAGGAACCTGATATCCCGATCTGAGATAATGGATTGTGGGATCCCAAAGTGTACCCACACTCATTGAAAGAAGTTTTTAGTAGTTGATTTTGTTGTGATATTATTCTTGCAAATTGTTACACCATTTTTTGGTCATCTAACCTGTTACTATTAGATGGACCTAAGTACACCATGTAAGACCAATTTTACCCTAAGTAAAATTTCTTTCACTATGAAAAAATAACTTAGTAAACCACCTTTATTAAGTTGTTTATGGTCTAAACAGGAAATCGCATGAGGAAATATTAAATAAATCTACATTTGTTTGATTTTCCTCCAGGAATAATTAGTTAAACAACAGTTTAATTAATATTCCTGGTCATATTTAACCCAAAACAGGAAAATTAATTAGATAAATCACTATTTATCTTATTATTTTCTAGGAATAATTATTTAAACCTTATTTAAATAATATTTCTTGTTAAATTTGGCCAAATCACTCATAAATAACCAAATAAATCATTATTTATTTGATTATTACTTAACCATATCCTTAAAATAATAAATAAATAATTTATTTATTTATTATTTACAAATAAAGGGATTTGAACCAAGTCAAATTCTTTTTCCCTCCAACAAATATAATATAATATTCCATAAAATTTGGATCTAGAATTTGTTAATAATATTTTAATTATGCACCAATATCTAGACTAACTCAATATTTTGTTATAAATAGAAGGGTTTTTCCATTCAATCATTACCTTTTGTTGCCTAAAGATCACTCTAGATCTACACTTTTAGTCTGACTTTGATCCACCATCATTGTCATATTTTGCTATGATTTTTCTTGTAAGCTCCCTTTGAGTTCCATTTTTTGTCTGGGTTTTCTACACCATCAAGAGAGAGGGATTTTAGATCTGAAGTGCTGAGGACTTACAAGAACCCATTCCATTGAGGAGGACTAGTAACATCCTTCTATGTTCTCCTCCCAGGTGCCATTAATACAAAATTATTTAAACATATCTTGTCTTGTCTATTAGATGCATGGAGCAACTCTTGTTTTTATTTACTGCTTATTGTCTTTTAATGCATAGATCTAGATTTTTGCAGCATTTATCTTGGTCAACTAATTGCAGATCTAAAGATATTGGCATCCATATTTTCTATTAGGGTTGTTTGTTATGCACATCTAAAGTAAGCATTTTTCATACACTTGCGATTAAGATTCATAATAACAACTGGTGACTCCACAGGGGTTTACAATTACGACCTCTGTCGTTTTTCAGATCCCTGCATATCCAGCTGCTTCAAACCCTGGGATTTATCTTCAGCTTCTTATTTTGCTTTTCTTGATGTTTTTTTTAATCTATAAAACCCTAAAACATTAAAAATTCTAACTTAAGTGTGTTTTTGGACCTATTGCACAAGTGACAAATATCAGCCGCAGCTAAGACGACACATTCTGCTAAAACCTACTTCCGAGAGTGCCGGAAGTAAAGGTCGGACTTTTGGGGCCAAAAACTGCAACCTGAACCTCCAGGGCACAGAAAACAAGCCTAAACCTGCGACCTCTATAGAAATCAGGTCAGAAACTACGACTTGGACTCTTTGCGGGAGTTTTTCTGAAAGTTTTCTGGGTTTTTCTGGGCCTCTGTTCAGGGTTGCCTGACCTTTCGTCTTCGCCCGTTTTGGACCTCTACCTATTATATTTTACTTATCTAAGTGGGAACCTAGCCCTTTAGGGCTTCAGTACCCTCCGCCTTTTTTGGAAGAGTTTTAGCTGTTGCAGGTTGTTTGAAATTTCAGAGTGTTCAACCTTTTTTCAGATCTCATACCTTACCTTCAGATCTAGTTCAGATTGGCTATTTATCCATCCAAATCACCTCCTTTTAGTTTTGTTTTGGTTTTCCTCTAGGGTCCCCTCCACTTCCCTCCATGTTATAGCCTTTCACCACCTCATTTACAAAAAAAATTCCTCTAATTTTTTTTTGTTTTTATGCACCTATTTCCAGCAGATCTGACCTTTAGATCCCTGTCCCTCCCGACCTTAGATCTATTGGCTATTTTGGTGTGTTTTGACTAGATTTTTGCCCACCTACAAACTACTTGTTGAGAGGCCCGCCTCCTTGGGTTTATATTATTGCATTATTAGCTGTTTATTTTTTGTATTTCAGTTTCATATACTGTCATCTGCAGGTTTATTTATAGTTATACAACACACTTTTTATTTTTCTCTATAAACGTCTGGGTTTGAAATTTAAAATTTACACACTTAACACACACACCCTAAGTGAAGAAGAGTTTGGTTAATATCGCCAAGCAAAGAGTTTAATATTGAAATCAGTTGATCATGCACCTCTCTGCCCTTGTTTCGACATTGTAATCAGTTGATCCTGCACCTCTTCGCCCTTGTTGGTCTCTCTTCCCTTTGTGCAATTTTTGTGCCTTCACCATTGTGCCACCAAGGAGTTTATCCTGGAGACTTCTTGGCCTTCATCCTCAGTTTCCAGTAGGAATACTTACTCCTCCACATCGGATTCGAGTTATACCTGCACCAAGTCCGCACTCTGACTCCTCTTCTAGTTCATTGGGTTTGCCTTATGGTTCTGCCCCTGGTTCTCCCCCTGTCACCTCACCATATCTAGTTCAGGACCTAACGCTGGTGGTAGCCCCGACCCTAATGTTTGGAATACTACTAGTGGGACCGCAACAGGAACTACCCTGGCTGCTCCCTTTCTCCCCTATATGGCAGGCCTCATTCCTCCTGATTTTAACCAGTTGATTAATGACCCTATACACCACGACACTAGTTGGCTTGCTATGCCGACCAAGCTCCCTTCTAACATCCCTAAGTTTGAAGGCCTTGTTGGAGAAGATCCTACAAATCATGTTCGATATTTCCACATGTGGTGTTCATCTAACTCCATTACCAATGACTTTGTCCATCTTCGGTTGTTCCAACATACGCTTACTGGCAAAGCTTCTAAGTGGTATGTTGATCAGGCCTCATCCTCTCATACCACCTTTGCGACTCTTGCTTGGGTTTTTTTGTCTTATTTCTAGCTTCCCCTTCGTTATGACACTGGTATCGACTTTTGACTTATTTTCGTCAATCATCTTCGACCCGCCTATCTGATCATGTCCAGGAGTGGCAGAGAAGAAAAAGCCTATGTAAAGCCCCTACCTTCGAATACCATGTCTACATGGACTGGTTCCTTAGATCTCTTTTGCCTTCTATCAGTAAAGATGCCACATCACATTTCCCTCAAACCGAAGAAGCCGCTATCCAAATTGCGTTAAAATATGACCCGATCTACACTCATTCAGGTTATGTTTATACCATTGTACCTGATCTTCCTAGACCCAGTGGTGCCAACGCACTGGGGGCATATCATGCTGCTGACGGTATCCTTGGAGCTCTCTCTCACCCATATGCTCAGCCTCCCATGGGCTATGGTTTTCAACAGGGAGGGGCTAGCATCTTCTGCATTACCTTTCCCCCTCCCAGTAGCATGTATCCAGGATACGACATGCCTCCTCCTTTTGCCCAACCTCCTTATTATTTGTATTCATAGCTTGGTGCTCCAACTCCTCTAACATTAGCACCACCACCTCCCTTGCCTTCTCAACCCCCGCAACAGCATCCACTACACCCTCAGGGGCAGGTATATGCACAGCAGGGCGTGAATAATCCTCCTCCTTCCAAAAATAAGAGGAAAGGCACTCAAAATCAATCTACCCCCGATAATCTTGGACCTAATCCTCAGAATAATGCACCTAACACTGCTAACTAGCAACAGGGCACTCAGCCTAAGGACAGGCATGTTCACATGAAAAAGCCTTGTTCTTGTTGTGGTTTTTATGGTCATTACATGCATGAATGTCCTCTTTTACCATAGATGAGGTAGATGTGGGAGTCTCAAGCAACATTAAAAGGAAAACAAGCCTCCCCTTCCGTCCCTCCCAATGCTGTGCCTAGTCAGCCGACTGTGTTTACTAATCCTTTCCCTTAGCAAGGATTTCTGGCTACACAACCACCTAAAGGTCAGGTGGCCACTCAACCTCCTCCATCTGGTACCTCTGATTACCAGATTCTCATGATGAACTCTGACCAACCTATAACTGTAGACCTCAACCTTTAGACTCAGTCCCGTTAGTACAATAAGCCTCCTGCTACGTCTGTCCTCGAGCCACCTTCTTTAGGTTCTACAGAGCCTCTTTCAACAACTAATGGTCCTTTGCAGATCCCTCAGCATAAGGTAGAGGTCCATACCAAGATCCCTAAGGGACCATTACGCTGAAACACTGCTTCTAGCAAATTTTCCCATTCGTATAATATAGTATATGATTTGGTGCAATCTCCTGCTGCCATCTCAACATTGGAACTCCTCCAGTCGTGCCCTTCACAACGAAAAGCTCTACTATCTGCCATGGGCACTATAGATCCTTCAAATGATCGCTTGATCGTCTTTGATGTTGACCAGTCAAAACATCCTCCTCTTCCTACTTCCGTCGCCTTCCAAATCCCAGTCAAGATCCGGAACGCCAATATTTCTCGGTGCATCATTGATGAGGGGGAATCCACCTATCTGATGTCCGCATCGGTTTGGAAGCAACTCAGATCACCTGAGTTGGCTCCTTCCACGATCACTCTTCGAGTGTGGGATGGCCACTCCTCCCAACCCATTGGCCTATTTCGCAATTGTCCTATTACTCTTGGAGGCAAGACTGTTTTTGTTGACATAGAATTCATTGACACCCCCTTAGATTACAACATTCTATTGGGTCGTAGCTACACCTATGTGATGTTTTCTATCCCATCTGTTGTTCACTGCAAGATGTCCTTCCCTCATAACGTATAGATAGTCACCATCGACTAGTTGACATATTACAAAGTGAAGTCTCAGACCTTCCCTGAGTCCATCATATCTTCGGTGGCCAATAAGCAAACTATCGACCCCTTGACCAGTGTCTCACCCGAAGTCTGAAAAGACTCCTCTTTGCTTGGTACATTCACTGGTCTTCCTCCTCCTGTCTCTGATCCCAGCTCATCGAATGTTTGCATGATGTAATCGTCTCAGGCTTCCCTCAAGAATTCTGCTTCAACTAGTCAACAACCTCACCTTCGTAGCCTACTCCTAGCCCTTTGATTCAGCCTTCTGGACCTCCTCCTCTTGGCCCTTCATCTATAGCTAGTATCCATGAGCCTCTCTACCCTCCTGGAAGGTTCCTCCAGGCCTTAACCATCTCGGAGTTGCCCCGCCTGGCCATTACCCCTCCGGTCAAATACCGTTCCTAGCTCCCCCTCCTGGAGTCTTCTTGGTACCTGTCATGGCTACCCTATCTCTTCCCAACCTGACCCTGGGGATTCATGTCTAGTACCTCGATCCCCTGGCCGCTACCCCGCCTGGTCAACCCAAATCTTATCTTGCTTTGACCCCAGTTCAACTAGTCCCTATGACTTCTCCCATTGCTATAGTGCCTCAACCACCTCAATAGGAACCTTATCCTGTTGCGACAGCTTCGGGTAAAAAGGGAAAAGCTTGCAAGAGGGCATAAAAAGACAAGACTGCCCTGACTGACCCTGCTCCTCCTCCGCCTCCAAAGCCTTGTGCTTTATGTGATGTCGTCGGTCATGCCGCCCATACCTGTCCCGAGTTGCCCCATATCAAGCCCATGGTTAATGTTGAATTCCCTAAGTCTACGGTCCGTGAAGCCTCTGTTTCTTCCTCGACTGCAGCCAAGAACCCTAAGACTATTCACACCAACCAACCTTGTGCTTTGTGTGATCTCCATAGCCATTATTCCCACCACTGTCCCTACCTCACGCATTACCATGCCTCTTTGGAGGTAGTTCGGGAGTACGAGATTGAACAGAACCAGTCTTCCTCTCCCTTTCTTGCGCAGTATGCTTCGGGCCAGCTTGAGGATTTACCCACTCCCATTGACATTCCCCCTCCTGATGTCGAGATGACGGAGCCTGCGGTCACCATCCTCTACCTATCGTCATTCATGAGACCCTTGGTGGAAATTCCCTCTGAGACTTCCCCTTCTGTTTCGCTCTACCTCCCTTCAACGATCACCCTAGGCTCAACATCGGTGGATCCCTTATCTGCTTGTTCTTCCGTCATCCCCCATGAAAATGAACATGTGAACCTTTCTTCTCATGATGATGAGTCAGATAGCTTCGCCACGTCATGTGGTCTCCCTTCCTCTAGTCACTCGATCTTCTATTGTGATGATGACATCATGGAAGCCTTGTCCACCACTGACTTCATCTTTCCCACCCATAAGCAGTATGGAACCATCTGTGTCTATGGTGACTTTCGTGGCCTGAGCACAAACTACACCTCTAGTAGCTCCCACATACCACCTAATTTTTTGCGTGTGAATAGTAGCCATCTTACCCAGATCACTCCCTCTCATAGTGTTTGTTCGATTTCTACTTTGAGCTCAGGTTGCTAGCATTGTTCATCATCCTCCCATTTATTTTTTTGTGACACCTTTCAGATGGACCTCCCGTCCACACCTTATATCAGTTATGCCAGTGGTGCAAGTCGCTACTCCTGGAATCTAGCCTCAGCAGGTTGGGCCATTTTTACCCCTTTACATTCGATTGTTCTCTCGAATGGTGTATGCATTGGTACTGCCACCAATAATCAGGCTGAATATGATGCAGTGCGAGGTTTATTAGCCAATGCCCTTTCCCATTGCACCCTCCACCTTCATGTTCGTTTATCTTCCCTGCTTCTTGTCATGCAATTGAATGGTGTATATCGTGTGCATAATCCTATCCTTTATAGAAGATATCTATGAGTAAAGCTTTTGATGCGTGAATTTGAAATCATTACATTCATTCATGTACCTAGAGCACAAAATCACTATGTAGATATAATTTCAAACAATATTATATATTGGCATTTAACACATGCATTTAACAGAAGACAATAACATAAAACCATCAAAATAATGCATATCCATAATATGTTTTGTATAACATGTTTTAGAGTCCATCAAATTTGATACATATGACATGCCCATAGCATGTTACAAAAACTAAAAACTGGGGGCACCACCTGCCCCTACACACTAATCTGGAGGATCCTGAGCCAATGGCTCTGCTTCCGCAGCTCGTAGATCACACATCCCCTGTCCAGCCATCGCCATGCGCCACATGACCCCTCACCACTCCAAGGGTAGACCAATACATGGCTCTATGTACTGGTCATCCAATTCTTGCCATCCGCACTCTAAAACAGCAGTCAGAAGCCTCTCACATCTATGACGGATGTCCTCCAAGAGGGCTGCTGCATCTTCATTTTGTGGCACTCTCGATCCACTAGGTCCGGTAGTCCCTAACACTGCAGGTCGTCCCATATACCCGGCCAGTCACCTAGGGGGAAGGCCCTTCGAAAAGGGATACTGGATCGAGAATGGACTGGCCATTAGGAGAGCAGATTGAAACAAAGAACCAGTCAACCAGCGAAAGGTTGAAGGCAGAGTTGGCCCAGTATGTAGATAGGCACAAATTTTGGAGTAACAAAGTACAAAGATTAAAAAATAATAAAATAATAAAACTATTTTTTTCAACTCATATTTTCAACTTATCTCCCTAATTTTTTACTCAAATTTTGAGCAGGAGTACTCATTGGATGCAAAATTTAATTCCTCATCCAAGAAGTGCCCATGTTGCATACTTTCGATGAACCCTGATACATGAAAAATGAGAAATACATGAAAAATAGTGATTGCAATCACGTTTTTCATGTATTTCTCATTTTCCATGTATCAGAATCCATAGGAAGTATGCAATATGGGTACTCGTTTTATGAAGAATCAAATTCTACATCCAACGTCGAGTGTTTCCGCTCGAAATTTGAGTAAACCGATAGGAAGATAAGTTGAAAAAATAGTTTTTTATTTTTTCCCTCTAAAATTTGATGATGTTTTCTAATCTTATTTTATTATTTCCACTATTATTTTATAATTTCCTTAGGAGGCCCTTTTTAGACCTCAAAATTCCCCTAATGGTGTTGATCGTGCATGGATACATCCAGTTCATCAATGAGCTCCCCACTGAGGAATTGAGCATACGCGAAGTGGTCGACCGTTTTAGAATGGTGGTGGATATCATGGATGATATAGAAGGAGGATACACGGGTAAAGTCCACTATTTTTTTAGGGATAGTTACCAGAGGGGTGGAAGCATTTGATCATGAGTGGAATAAAGTGGCAGAGGCATGATTTCTAGCTTGCTGGGACCCTCTAGGCGTGATTCTCCTTTGGGGAACATATGAGCAAAGGATGATTGAGATCAGATGCAGGGATGACTCGGCTCTAGAGAAGACCTCTCGTCTTAAAGCCGAGACTCTGGTGGCATCCCTCTACGAGGAATTTATGTTACTTTCCAAGGTGAAACAGTTCTTCTCTTCCAACCTTGACTACTCATAACTAACTCAGCTACGTGCACTTTTCAAACTTTTTAGCTCTGCACCCTTACCTTCAGATATTATATGGTAGAGGTGTTATGAGCACACACATCCACCAATTGCATCCACTTCACAACCGAGGGTAACTCCGTCATCTCACCATTCTGGTTCTTCTTCCACTTTGATGAGGCCACGCACTTAAGGACATTTTTCCACCCCGCAACGCAACTGATGAAGATTTCGAGATTCTGCCCACGCGGCCTATAGTTGTTTTTTTTTCATTTATTTTTCAGTTATGATGTTTAGCTATTCAAATCCCAATTTTGCCTTCTTATTTTTTTCTATTATGAGAGTGTTGCTCATAAGCACGTTGTAGTTGGACTATATCATTTTGATTTGATGTATGTACGGGCATAACAAGAAAGAATATTTGACTAAGGGCCTATAGAAGAAACTCTATAAGTAGGAAATTCAGACAGAATGAAAGGGTTCTGCATTTTGTGGAAGTTTTGGGTCCATATTGTGTATTATTTCATGTAATGCTATTTTGAGCTATGAAATGCATATTCTGAGGAGTTGTTTTTGAAGGCTAATATAAAACGACTTTGTCTACGAATGGATTCCAAATGGGTTATTGAATAGTATGTATGTGTTTATATTATGTTTGTTAGTTTCCATTTTATGATTTGATATTCCAAATTTCTCATGTGTGAAATGCTGTATGTAAATGATTTAATTCATGAATTTGTATACATTCTCATTGAGGAAGGAAGACACTCATGTATTAAGTTACTCTGCAACCTTAATATTTCTCTTTGTGAGACTCCATATTCATCAATCTCTCATCTGCCACTTTTCTTCCAAATTCTCAGGAGGTTGGATTCTTATCACAAGATAATCCCACCTCTTAGGAATTGCTTCTCCCGATTCATTTATACCATCACCACATTATATTCAAAGTTTTTTTCATTATTCCTTCACTTGGCCCATTTGAAGCATCTTAGACACAAGCAGCCCCCGAGCCCATTTCGAGTGTTGATTAGTTCGCATGAAGCTTAGTACCAAGGTTCCTCATATGTCCTGAACCATTGTCCAATGAATCCTAAATGAAGATACATTCAGAGGAGACTAAATCTAAATGAATTTAAACCCTCTGATTTTAAGATGTCCTGGGCACTAGTATTTAGCATCTCAGGGCTGTCTCTAGGAGTGACAACAGAGCCAATATGTTTCATGGCATATCTTGACAAACTAGTCTTTCAAGTCAATCACGAAGATAAGGTGAGCACATCCCTTTATTCCTTCTCTCTGATTAAATACTTATCTTCACAATGTTCACATGAACCACCAAATACATTAGCATCATATTTGTAACACTAAGGTTGAGTTTAATTAGAGGAAATTTCATCCTAAAAGTGCCCATGAAATTTTCATGGAATTTCCATGTCATAATATGAAACCAATCAAAATCCTTTAAATTTAAAGAGAGGTACATGTAAATATTTTGGAGGGAAAAGAAAAAAACTATTTTTTTTAATTGTATTTTTGGCTTATCTCTCTATAGGCTTACTCAAATTTCAAGTGTAGACATTTGTTGGATGTGGAATTAAATTCCACATCCAATGAGTACCCATTATGCATACTTTTGAGAAGACCCACTTTGATAAAAAATGCAGATATAATAAAAAAAAAGTGTTCAACACGTTTTTTAATGTATCTGCAATTTTTATCAATGTGGGTCTTCTCAAAAGTATGCATAATGGGTACTCATTGGATGTGTAATTAGATTCTGCATCCAATGAGTGTCTACTCTTGAAATTTCAGTAAACCTACAGGGATATAAGCTAAAAATACAATTTAAAAAAGTAGTTTTCTTCCTTTCCCTCCAAAATCCATAACTCTTATTTTATTATTTTAACTATTATTTTATTCTTTTTTCTTAGGAGGCCACTTTTAGGCTGAAATTTTCTATAATGTGATCTTCAAGACCATGGGTTTTCATCACTTTTTTTTTTAGATGTGTTATCTCTCACTACTCATACATCAAACACACCAATTGCAAGAGACCATACATTGCTTTGATATTACATATCTCTTGCCATTTTTGTCACTTGGTATTCATACATTACCTTAATCAGAGCCATTAATCTTCATAAACTCATGTGAATCAAAGTCATGTCATTAAGATTGTCTCAATTTCTTTGATTAGGGTGGAGATTCAATGAGTGGGTTCCTTCTCATGGGGAAGTGAAAAACTTATGGTACACCAGGAACTTGCATGTTCGCGCTACAACCAATTCAACTTTTTGCACTTTCATAATAACCTTCATGTACAAATTACACATTTAAAAGAGCTATTATATAAGGAGAAATGTTTTCCCAAGAGCCGCTAACTGCTAAAAATTAGACCTATTATAGTCCTCATACCGACTTCTTAAAAGTTAACTTATTCTACAATTATCCATATCCATACTTCTAAGAAGTATCTTGTTTTACAAAATCTCCTCCATAAGTCTTGAAAATAAGACAAACGATGACCAAACTTGTCCAACATTCTTATCAATCAAGTGATTTTAATAAACAATATTGTCAAAGGCACACCCTTTTGCATGTGGTTACCTAGATCATTATTGACTCTATGCATTGTTCTTGCAAATTTTCCATCCAACTGCTCAATATTTGCGTAAATTTTTCTGATCTGCACTTCCCACATCTATAATGTATTTTTTTTCTTCTGAAATACATAAGTCTCTTCTGCTTCTCCTTCCTCGTAGTGTTTGAAAAACATATTCTTGAAATTAGAGTTCTTTTCTTGATGTGAATTGTAGTTTATCCAAAACTTGAAATGCTCAAGGTTAAGTTGCACCATATTTACAACACCTTATTTTCGTGTGACATTGTTTCTGACCATGCCTTTCAGGAATTACCTCCCTTTGTGAAATTGCAACTGGACATTGGACTCTTAGATGTTCCATGGTTGTATATGATCCCTGTATAGGAAAAGAACACCACGCATATGACTACTTGAACATGAATCACTCATGTATGATGAAATACACACACTAGTTGGAAGAAATGATGAAAATAAACTATTATTCTTAAAATGTCAAAATGAAGTTATACAAGATTGAATTGTTCTCTTCTCTTCATAGATTTTCCTTAATCTAAGTAGTTCATCACCATGTCCAACAACAACATAGGTTTTCAATATGTATTCATCTCATATCTTCCACTTATTCTAACTCATATAATCATCAATTTCATTAGTTATGTTTCTATACTTAATTCTAATATTGATGCTTGATCTTGTAGTTCTAAAGAACAAGTTGAAATAGACAAACAAAAAAAGACACCACATGCAACATAATCAAAGAAGTAAGTGCATTTCAAACGAACTGTTATAGACATTATTGTCACATGTAATTTATATTCATCAACATTGTGTCTTATTTTTTATTTTCTCTTTTGTCACACCACATCATACATACACAGATTGAAAGCATCGTCTTTAGTTCTAGTTACAATTGAAGAATTAAACATTTGTAAAGTTGGAAATTTGTTCTTTGGAGATGTCATGGTTATTTATAGTAGGTACCTTGATAAAATGCACAAAAAACAAATACTACATGCAGATTTGACAGATGTTGAAGGAATCATGACAACCACATTGACCATATCAAATGAGCTCATTGAAGAGCATTAACAAGAATTGTCACCAAGAAAAGGAATATCAATTAAAAATTTTAAAATTTTGCTTAAGGTAAATTATGGCCGTGGTGATTGTGATTGGATCTTATTGCTAAATGAATAAGTACTATACAAAACATACGACCAATTTGCAAAGATTACAAATTCATTCCAAATGCAATTGTAAAACAACTTGGATGAAATACATAAACGTATCCAATTGGAATGATTGTTGCAGTTGTCACGGTTGTTCACCTTACACACTACAAATTAAAGATGGAAAATTTGATGACAATAGAGCAATGGTAACATCTATTACTTTACATTAGTTTTATATTATTATTTTCATTCTGAATTCCATTGTCTTTTCAATTAAAAAATTTAACATTTCTGTCTTATATCACAACTACAGTTATTCAAAGCAACTGCACCGCTTTAAAATGAAATCCAACAAGAATTGCAAAAAAGACATTTTCCAATCATGTTATTCAAACACATAACAAACATAAAAAATGTTAAAGAAAAAACTTTTCTAACAACACAATCAACATTCATTAAAATGTTGAATACATAAACAACAAAAAATTTGAGAAAAGTGATCCCTCCAACAATATTTGTAAGTACATATCCCCTAATAATTTTATTTTTCTATATGCAATTGTATTTTCATTTATGTGCATCATCATAAATACTAATTATTCTCCTTTTTGAACATATAGGAGCATTGACAACTGCCAGCATATACTCTACATCATTTGAGCATGTTTGTGTTCAATGCAATTTTCCACTCTTTACAATGATAGAGGACACAATGGTTGATTGTCGGAAATGCAAAAAAAAAAAAAAAAAAATTGCTTTTTCTATTCACACTATCTTAATTGCACATGAAGTCTACCAACGACACTAGTTTACAATGTTGCATAAAAAACAAATTACTCTTGAAACAAATACTTCCCAAAATTAGTAGAAATGTTTTTTGAAGATTAAATTCAAAAAAAGCAAATTAGCAGAAATGTCTTTTGAAGATTACATTAAAAAAAAAGCAAGCAATTTCCAAAAACAAAATACAATTACCATCAATGAAGAGAATAAAATCCAATATGTTCACAGCAATAACAACACATCAAAGTCCAGATATTCTACTAATTAATCTTCATGTTCCAGCTACAAAACACATACATACTATTTAAATTGTGTTCTTCAATACAATAACTTTGTACTAACTTTTTTCTTCTCTTTCTAGCTCCACCACTTCTAAACAGATTGGCTACAAGGAGAACGCAGAACGTATTGTAATGCACATATATGTCCAATGCTCTTTTGAAATTTTGTATCAAGCTGTATCAAAGCAAGGCTTTTCTGAAATTTTGTATAAAACAACTCGGGCTCAACTGCTTATGGAATTGAATGCACTGTGGTACATTAGCATAACATTATTGAACAAAAATGTTTTGTTGCTCACTTTGAAGAAAATATATCAGCTTCTTTACTTCCAGATGTGGATGTTTATACTTATGAGAGGTGGATGACTTCAAAAAAAAGTTTTATATTCTCTATTTTTAGCTGAAAGCAAAGCATCTCGTCTCTCTGGATTCTGTAATTACATTTCACATGATCTTGTTTTCTCTTTCTTTTTACGCTGACTGAAAACATAGTTTAAACAGATTCTAAGTTCAAGTGAGACAGAGATGATGTATCATGCCTGTTCCAATTGGTTGTGTTCTTAATTGATTGTACCCTGTTAACCTTCTCTACTTTAACCACACACAAAAAAATGAATGATCTCATCCTTCTTTTTGTTTAAGTTTTGTCTGTTCTGTGAACAAATATAGGATGGTGTAGGTTGCTTTTTTTGTTAACTTTGTTAATAAAACAAAACAGAACAAAGATTGTTACATATTCTTTTCAACTTCCATGTATGGAACCTCTGCTTTCGATGAAGTGCTCATGCCATGGCCACTTTTTCCTCTACAGTCTGCTGAAGAGAAACCGAGGTTAATCTGCACCTTTGGCATGCACACCGTGGTTCTAAAACCCTCTGTTTAAGGCTTAAGCAAAGCAAAGCTTCTGGTGAATAGTCTTACATTCAATGCCTTCCCTCAGATCTATAGGAAGTTAAATTCTGAAGCATGTAAGTTAACTAAGAACGATTTGCAGCTGGCTGATGGAGTTTGGGAAATGTAGTGCCTTCCTTCATATCTATTGGAAGCTAAATTCTGAAACATATGAGTTATCAAAGAACACTTTGGAGCTGGCTCATGGACTTTGAGAAATTTCTGAGTTTGGAAATGGGTGCCTCTCATCCTCCCATTAGATCCATTTATCTCTAGTTTTTGCAGTTGCTAATGAGGACTCTCCATGAGTCTGTTTTTATATGTAGTTTTAATATTTTAAGCTATTTAGTTTGAAGTAATTCGAAGCTATGTTGGGCTCTCTTTCACTGTTTAGTGGGTTTTTAGGTTTATATGGATATCTTTCCAGCTTAGTTCCATATCTTCCCTCTGTTTTATCTTTCAGAGTGATCTGTGTTGAGTAATGTATTCACGCTGCACATGTCACCGAATGAAAGTTACGATATTTCCTTAGCTTTTAAGCAACGGTTATTTATTTACTTAATTGCATTACAAAAATAGACCCAAAAGTTTTAAATACTAATGATGGTAGATCAGCAACATACTCCACTATATATTAAAATTAAAATTAAACTACCATATATTTTTATATCTCAGTCTTCTCCATACGCATGGAAAGAAGTTTACATCTGGTTCAGAGACTGGCTATATGGTATTAAATTGTAACAACAGATATGCCCATTAATAGTGTCTGGACTATCCTCTACACAGCAAATGCCGAAGCACAAAAGTTGTCCACATGAAATCTGAAAGTATGCACTTTCTTACAATGCTGATGGAGAAAGAACGTGAGAGCTGCATCCATGGATGTGCAGAAGAATCCTCTTCAGAATCGAATTGAAGGCGCTTTGTAGAAGAAGAGTATTAATGAAGCTCAGGAGGGATAAACTATGTGGCCAATCCAGGACAGTGTGGTCCTTGTGAGGCCAATGGGGTCTCCCATGCAGATTAGCGGCAGCACCCTCTGGGTCTTGCAAGGTCAAGACGCAGAGATGCTTTTTTTTGGTTTTTTTTCAAATTAAATGTAAAGCTCAGTCGGGATAGCGTCTGCGTTCAGATTAGGGTGCACATGAATAGTGTCCATGGCCCCATGCATATTCTTCCAATGCCTTCCTTTTCATGTTTTTCAACATTGCTGCCTCCTCTAACCGTAACCCGCTGCTCATCATTGCGTTGGCACGGCGTATGATCGAATGGGAGACCATCTCTCCTTTGTAATAATCTGCACTTGCAGAGTGCTAGGAAACACATGGATAGATGGGAGGAATTATGGCCATAACACACAAATTACATCCATTTTTCTCTCTGAATTCCAAATACTGCTTACCTGATTTTGCATATGATATATATAACTGTGTCTGCCTCATCTCCGGCCCTCTCCTCTAATGGATTAGGTAGCGGTCGTTGTGGTGACTGTGAGCAAGAAGCAAGAGAACCGAAGAGACATTAACAACCAAACAAATGTATGTATGCGGTCATGGGGCTTGTGGGTCGTCTGACCTTCAATCCACATTAAATAAGGGCTAGGAGGAGGATCCGGCAACCAAAAACAATCCAACCATGTATGATGATGAACCTGCTTTCACCTAATCTTTTGGCCAAACAAGATTTTCATTCGCAAGCAATCTACCACCCAACAAATAAAGGTACTCAATGTTGTTTTCATCTCCGTTATCCGATTCATCTCACACTATGCAGTTATATGGATCCAATACAATAATCTACCAAATAAAGTGGTATGGCTTCGATACAATACTTTTAAGGCAGATAAAGTGTATGTTATAGAAGGCAGTCGCTTTTATTAACCCGTTGTCTACGGATTCCACACGGATACCACAAATTCGGACTCCACAAGTGGTTGTCTTTTTGCCGGAATTTTGTGGAAAAAAATTTAAAAATTAGAATGTTGGATTATTTTTGGTGGAAATAGATTCAGCATTATCACAAAAATTACTTTTATGCTGGAAATGGATTCAACACTATCACAAAAATCACTCTCCTAAGAAAAATTCAAAAATTTGAATGTTGGAGTATTTGAATTGTTTTGTTTTTGTTTTGTTTTTTATTTTTATTTTTAATGGATTCAACACCGTTACAAAAACCACTCCACACCCAATATCATGAAGTTTGACAATTGTTACCTAGATTTTCAAAAAATTCTGCCAGATTTTATCATAATCTTGGGGGAATTTCCATTATTTTCAAGGCTAATTTGTGAGTATTTTTTACTATGCTTTTTATTAATCATCAACACACTTACTTTGCTTATGTAAGTAGACCCATACTCAATTTTTGTTAAGTTATAAGTTTATTGTGAGGTATTAGGTTAGAAAGTTATAATTTTTATCCGAGGTATTAGCTTAGAAATTGTTGGCGCTAGCCTAGGAGTTATAGTAATAGCTAGTAATTGTTAGCACTAGCCTAGGAGTTATAGTAATAGCTAGTTAGATTAGAACTTGAGCTTCACATAGGTTATCCTAATTTCACAACCACATAGATTTAAAACTAGCACAACCGCATTTACTAATAAAATTGATATACCCCTATAAAAATATATGAACCACACTTACAACCACATTATTAAATGTGCTTAATATATATAAATAGAATTATATCAACCACATTAATAATTATTAAATGTATAATGTAAAAATAACAATTACAAATTAACTATTTATAATTATTAATAATAATATAAATGACAACAACCCTACCATGTATATATGGTTATTATTTTATGTATTAATATAATATTATGTTTTTATTTAATATTAATAGTTATATTTCAAACACTAACCTAATTAACATATGCTTATTATTAATAATTTTTATTTATCTTCCATATATATTATATATATATATATAAAACTAAAATCACATAAAAGAAATTTTTGTGGACGCGTTTCGAACCAACCGAGTCTGATTCATCATCAAATTCATGAATCACGAAGCATAATTCTAATATTTAAAGGATTATTAAACCCAACATTTATATTTTTATCAATATTATATTATATATTAAACTAATATTATATATCTATTAATATAATTGTAAATATATATATATTACTTAGAATATATTAATAATATTAACTAGACTATAGGTTAAACTAAAATATATTATATTATTACTTGGAAATTATATATATATATATATATATATATATATATATATATATATATATATATATATATATATATATATATATATATATATATATATATATATATATATAATTTAGGGTCTTATACTATAAATTACATGTTTTAAATTTTCATAAAGGTTTAATATTGTAAACTCAATGAATTAATAAATCAAGGAGATAAATATTATAAACCTAAAGGATCAACAAATTCGAGAAATTGATATTAAACTCACATGACATTAATCAACTCTAAAGATTAGTATTAAATCCAAAAAATTAATATTATAAACCATAGACATTATAAATATTAGATTAGTATAATAACAATTAATGTTAATATTATTTATTATTTTTAATAATATTTTCACATTAAGATTAACCATGATTATAAACCCTAGAAATTATAATATCAACCTTAATATTATTGGTTATTATGGTTATTAAGGTTAACCATGACTATAAACTCTAGAAATTATTGAGTTATAATAATATTAGATTAGTATAATAATGGTTAATAACATAATTATTTATTATTTTTATAATAATTTATAAAAATAACAAATAATAATGTTATTACCCATTATTATTTATGATTACTATTAATATTTAATACTATTATTACTTAATATTAACCATTATAATTGCTAGAGTTATTAACATCTGTAACTACCAATATTATTAAGATTAATATTATTGTTTATAAAGCGAATGAAATTATTATAAAGTTGGGTTTAATATTAGGGTGTATAATACAAGGTTTATTTTAAAGGGTTTATTATAAGCCCTAATATTAACGAGGCATTAGTTAATCAAAAAGATTAATTAGCAAAATCATTAAGATGCACAATTTCAGTAGGGCACGTTCATCATATCAATGTTATTAACTTTATAATATCAATATTATTAAATTTATAATAATTTCATTGGCTCTATAAACAATAATATTAACTTTAACATTATCAAAGTTAGAAATTTAATAATAATTAATTAATTATAATTAATTATTATTATTATTATTTATTAGAAAAATATAAATATTGTTTTTTTATAATTTAAATTAATAATAATAATAATAATAATAATAATGAAAATTTAATACTAATTTATTAATAATAATTAATTAATTATTATTAAATAATAATAATTAAAATTAATTAAATAATAATAATTCATTCATTCATTTTTAATTAATAATAATTAATTTGTTATTCGTATTATTTATTTAAAAACATAAAACAACGTTTTTATTTATCTTTTTAAATTATATTAATTATTGTTAATTAACTAAACTCAAGAGATTTATATTAAACCGAAATATTATTATTGTAAATATTATGAATAATATTATACACTAAGAATATGAACCCTTAGATTAATAAACTCAAGAGATTGATATTATAAACCCAAGGGAATAATATTACACCTAAAGGATTAATATTATAGAGCCAAGTTATATAAACCTTAAGGTAAATATTTTAAACCCTAGAATTATCATAGTTGACCATGGTTGATTTTCATATTGAGACAATCTTTGTAACATTGTGACATTGGAACATGATATATAAACCCTAAGATAAATATTATAAACCCTAAAATAATCATGGTTCGCCATGGTTTACCAAGATTGATTTTCATATTGAGACAATCTTTGTCAAATTATGACGTTGGACCATGACTGACCATGATTGATTTTCATACAGAGACAATCTTTGTCACAATGCAACGTTGCATTATGGTTTTTTTCATCTTGAGAAATTTTTTGTGAGAATGTGACGTTGGACCATGGTTGACCATGATTATAAACCCTAGGAATATGAACCCTTATATTAATAAACTTAAGGGATTCATATTATAAACCGAAGGGATTCATGTTATAAACCGAAGGGAATAATATTAAACCCAAGATATTAATATTATAAACCCAAGGTATGTAAATCCTATTGTGACGTTGGACCATAATGACGTTGCACCATAGTTGTTTTTCATATTGCGAAAGTGTTTGTGAGAATGTGGTGTTGGACCATGATTGAACATGATTATAAACCATAGGAATTTATATTAAAGGCAGGCATTATTATTATAAACCCTATGACTAATATTATACCCTAGGAATGTTAACCCTTAGATTAATAAACCTAAAGGATTTATATTATAAATTCAATGGAATAAATTTAAACCCAAGGGATTCATATTATAAACCCAAGACAAATAAACCCTAAGATAAATATTATAAACCATAAAATAATCATGGTTCACCATGATTAGCCAAGGGTGATTTTCATATTGAGACAATCTTTGTCGCATTGTGACGTTGTGCCATGGTTGACCATGTTTGACCATAAATGATTTTCATATGGAAACATTATTTGTCACAATGTGACGTTGCACCATGGTTTTTTCCATATTGAGAAAATGTTTCTCGGAGTGTGACGTTGGACCATGATTGACCATGATTATAAACCGTATGAATTTATATTAAATGAAAGTATTAATATTATAAACCCTATGACTAATATTATACCCTAGGAATACTAACCCTTACATTAATAAACCTAAAGGATTCATATTATAAACCCAAGGGAACAATATTAAAACCAAGGGATTTATATTATAAACTCGAGGGAATAATATTTAACCCAAGGGATTCATATTATAAACCCAAGGTATATAAACCCTAATACAAATATTATAAGCCCTAAAATAATCATGGTTTACCAAGGGTGATTTTCATATTGAGACAATCTTTGTCACATTGTGACGTTGGGCCATGGTTAACTGTGTATGACCATGATTGATTTTCATATGGAAAAATCTTTGTCCCAATGTGGCATTACACCATGGTTGTTTTTCATCTTAGGAAAATGTTTGATAGAATGTGTTGTTAGACCATGGTTGACCATGATTATAAACCCTAATAATTCATATTAAAGCCAAAGATTAATATTATAAACCCTATGAATAATATTATACCTTAGGAATATGAACCCTTAGATTAATAAACCTAAGGGATTCATATTATAAACCAAAGAGATTTACACTAAAAACCTAAGGGATTGATATTATAAACCCAAGGGAATAATAAACCCTAAAATAATCATGGTTCACGATGGTTTACCAAGGGTGATTTTCATATTGAGAAAACCTTTGTCACATTGTGACGTTGGACCATGGTTGGCCATGTTTGACCACGAATGATTTTCATATGGAAACATTCTTTATCACAATGTGATGTTGCACCATGGTTGTTTTTCATATTGAAAAAATGTTTCCGGAATGTGACGTTGGACCATGATTGACCATGATTATAAACCCTAGGAATTTATATTAAAGGCAAGGATTAATATTATAAACCCTATGACTAATATTATACCTTAAGAATATTGACCCTTAGATTAATAAGCCTAAAGGATTCAGATTATAAACCCAAGGGAATAATATTAAACCCAAGGAATTCATATTCTAAACTCAAGATATATAAACCCTAAGATAAATATTATAAGCCCTAAAATAATCATGCTTTACTAAGGGCGATTTTCATATTGAAACATTTTTTGTCAGATTGTGACATTGGACTATGGTTAACCATGTATGACCATGATTTATTTTCATATGGAAGCAATCTTTGTCAGAATGTGACGTTGCACCATGGTTTTTTTTCATATTAAGAAAATGTTTGACAAAATGTGACATTGGACCATGATTATAAACCCTGAGAATTTTTATTAAAGCCAAAGTTTAATATTATAAACCCTATGGATAATAGTATACCTTAGGAATACAAACCCTTATATTAATAAACCTAAGGGAATCATATTATAAACCCAAGGGATTAACACTAAAAACATAAGGGATTGATATTATAAACCCAAAGGAATAATAAACCCAAGAGATTAATACTAAAATCCTAAGGAATTTATATTATAAACCTAAGGGAATAATAAACCCAAGAGATTAATACTAAAATCCCAAGGGATTATAAACCCAAGCGAATAATATTAAACCCAAGGGATTAATATTATAAACCCAAGGTATATAAACCCTAAAATAATCACGATTCACCATGGTTTACCAAAGGTTATTTTCATATTGAGACAATATTTGTCACATTATGACATTCCACCATGGTTGGCCATGATTTATTTTCATATGGAGACAATCTTTGTCACAATGTGATGTTGCACCATGATTGTTTTTCATATTGAGAAAATGTGTGTGAGAATGTGACATTGGACCATGGTTGAATATGGTTATAAACCCTACGAATTTATATTAAAGCCAAGGATTAATATTATAAATCCTATGAAAAATGTTATACCCTATTAATATGAACCCTTAGATTAATAAACCTAAGGGATTCATATTATAAACCCACGGGAATTATACTAAAAACCCAAGGGATTGATATTCTAAACCATATGGAATAATAAACCCAAGGGGTCAATACTAAAACCTAAGTGAATAATATTAAACCCAAGGGATTAATATTATAAACCCAAGGTATGTAAACCCTAAGATAAATATTATAAACCCTAAAACAACCATGGTTCACTATGGTTTACCAAGGATGATTTTCATATTGAGGCAATCTTTGTCACAATGCGACGTTGGACCATGGTTTACCATGATTTATTTTCATATGGAGACAATCTTTGTTACAATGCGACGTTGCACCATAGGTGATTTTCATTTTGAGAAAATCTTTGTCAGAATGTGATGTTGGACCATGGTTGACCATGATTGTAAACCCTAGGGATTTATATTAAAGCCAATGATTAATATCATAAACCCAAAGTACAAATACTAAAATTTGTAGGTATTATAAATATTAGATTAGTATAATAATGGTTAATAACATTATTATTTATTATTTTTAATAATATTTTCACATTAAGGTTGACCATGATTATAAACACTATAAATTATAGTATTATCAATAGTATTAAGGTTAATATTAATGTTTAATTCCATTTGATCTATAAACAATAATATTAACCTTAATATTATTGGTTATTATAAGATTTTACCATGATTATAAACCCTAGGAATGATTAAGTTGTAATAATATTAAATTAATAGAATAATGGTTAATAACATTATTATTTAATTTTAATCATTATAATTCTTAGGGTTATTAACATTTATAATTATTAATAATATTAAGATTAATATTATTGTTTATAAATTTTATGAAACTATTATAATATTGGCTTTAACATTAGAGCTTATAATATAGGGTTTATTATAAGGCCTAATATTAAGGAGGCATTGGTTATCAAAAATATTAATTAGAAAAATCATTAAAGTGCCCAATTCCAATACCAATAGGGAACCTTCATAATATCAATGTTATTAACTTTATAATATCAATATTATTAACTTTATAATATTAATGTTATTAACTTTATAATAATTTCAAGAAATTTAGAAACAATAATATTAACTTTAACATTATTAAGTTATAAATATAAACAATAATTGTATGGGATTATAATTATTTTCTTATTATCAACTTTAGATCATGATTAACCTTTTATTGTTACTATTAATTATTGACTCAAATTTTAATGTTCACATCGATAAATTTTATTAGTATTAATTATTGACTCAAATTTTAATGTTTACACTAATAAATTTTATTAGTAATAGTAATGAATTAAACCCAATATATCTTAATATTAAAAACTATAGTATTAAAAATCTCATTATTTAATACCACATTGATAAATGTGGTTTTTCTATTACTAAATCACATTGGTAAATGTGGTTGTGCTACTACTAATGTTATTGGGAATAATTTGCAATGCTCATAAAAAAAAAGAAAATAACATAAAACATAAATGCCTCTAAAAGCACAATTACATAGCAATACATTTAGTACAACAAATAATGTATCAAAAATAAAATAAAATAATAATGAGTATAATACGAAATATAATGTAAATGGATAAATTATAAAATTTGATATTGTAGTATAAAATATTATATTATTATATTACATTAATCTTATAATATAAATGAATAAAATATAAAATATAAATATAAATTCTAGCATAAACTCATAAAAAACCAATAAATAAATTATAACTATTTAAAATATATATTTTTAACAACCATTTAATAAAATAAATAAGGTAAAAAATGCTATGCCAATAATACAAAACCTAAAAAAAGTGCTTTTAAGAGCACATATTTTTAACAGCAATTTAATAGAATAAATAAGGTAAAAAATGTTATGCCAATAATACAAAACCGAAAAAGAGTATAATATTATAACCAATAATCTTGAAAAAAGACAAATAATCTAAAAAAAAGAAAAAAAGAAAAAAGAAAAAGTATAATGTATAGATAAGATATAAGCTTTTACATAAAATTATTTACCATTAAAAATATAATAATAGTACAACATATTCACAATAATATATATATGTGTAGAACTTCATATAAATCGTCTAAAATAGATTAAATGCCATATAATGATATAATTCAGCCCTAAGTTTTTTAGTTTTTTTTGTCTAATGATGTGTTGTTATTTTTTTATCCATAGTTACGAGTATTGATGAAGTAACAATATTTTAATTATCTTGTATATATACAATTTTGTAATTATATATATGGTTGAAGGTTAATTAAGTTTAAATAAATTATTGATTTATGAATATGTCAAAAATCTAAGAGAGGAAGAAGTGATGTAAAAGTGATAATTTTTTTAATCAAAATGATGCAAGAGTTTAATATTTTCCTACTCTATTTAGCATTGATGATTAAAAAAGAAAGAAAAAATTGATATCCATGGGGGAAGAAATGAAAAAAGACAAACTCTAACTAAATAACTTGTAGAGCCTTAAAACCAGCCACTATTCAAGCCATAATTATTTTTATGATGAGAGTGTTTCTACTGGATACATTGTTTCAAATTTTCTTGTAGAGTTTGTTACTATAATGACAAAGAGGGAATCATATGAGAAAAGAGAAAAATACAAATTCCAAGATTCACAACCTTAAATTCAATGAGTTGATTCTAATACAATCAAGGGAAAAGTAGTTGACTTAATCCATAAAATATTTATTTATGATGAAAATGCTTCTATATTGTACATTGCTGTAAATTTCTTTGCGTAATTTGTTACTATAATGGCAAAAATATTCTTCTCCCATAAAACACAAATGAAAATAACAAAAAGAATCTTCTACTCCGTAAAACACTAAAATGCAAATTCACTCACGTCAATATGCCAAGAATACACTCGAAAAAAACCTTGTTTAGACAAACTGTGGGTAAAGCAATTGTTAGATTCCTCAAACTGTAAGGTGGATTTTTTTGTCACTGGAGATATTGCCAGAATTTTAGAAATCACTATGATTGTTTTTTAGGTTTATAATGTTTGTATAAACTAATTAGTAGAATATGGTTACTATATCCTTTTTAAAAAATCACATTTATCTATATAAAATCAATCAAACAAAAAAGTGAAAAAACATTTGGTATCTATATCCATATTTCACATCAATCATCGAACTTAAAAATCAAAGAAAAAAACTAAAATAAAAGGGATACACAAATAGGAAGTCGAGTATAGCATTATTAATTGTGACTTGAAACATGACATTATTAATTGTGACATAAAACATCTCGACAGTAAAAATATATTTCTTGAGCATGGAATTAATTGTTAATCTATTTATTTCAAACATAAATTTGTGCCCTCCACATGAAAGTAAGTTTTTACTCTACATAAAATCAAATTTTCACTGCCAATCCATTTTATTTCAAATAATGGTAAATGTCATCCAATTATCTTAATAAATTTATCCCAATAATTCTTCTAACCATTAGCTAATCTCTGTTAAAATATAAAACAATGCAATACTCATAATAAATTACAAAGACTAGTCAAAAACTCTAACTATTAAAACATAACCCTCTACTACAACAAACAACCATCATTATCCAAAACGAAACCCCACACTATATATTATGGATTGAGGTAACTTTAAAATATATGATACATGTTATGGATTCATAAACTATAAAAAAATATTAAAATATACTTATAGATTCATAACCTATAAAGAAAAATTCTGCAAAGAGCTCCATTAAAACTCATTAAGTGAGCATTAAAACTGGAAGAAAAAAATGAATAACACTCCTTTTCAAACCATAAAAACATTTTCGCATAATAAAAATTCTGAAGATAAATGAAAAGTTCAAAGAATACCTTTTCCAATCTTTGTCATAATGTGACGTTGCACCATGTTTGTTTTTCATATTGAGAAAATGTGTGTGAGAATTTGACATTGGACAATGGTTTACCATGATTCTAAACCCTAGGAATTTATATTAAAACCAAAAATTAGTATTATAAAGCTTATGAATAATATTATACTCTATTAATATAAGCCCTTAGATTAATAAACCTAAGGGATTCATATTATAAACCCGAGGGATTTATACCAAAAACCCATGGGATTGATATTCTAAACCATAGGGAATAATAAACCCAAGGGATCAATACTAAAACCTAAGTGAATAATAGTAAACCCAAGGGATCAATATTATAAACCCAATGGATTAATACCAAAAACGGTATGTATTATAAATATTAGATTAGTATAATAATGGTTAATAACATTATTATTTATTATTTTTAATAATATTTCCACATAAAAGTTGACAATAATTATAAACCCTAGAAATTATAGTATTAACAATAGTATTACCATTAATATTAATGTTTAATTCCATTAGATCTATAAACAATCATATTAATTCTATTAAATCTATAAACAATAATATTAACCTTAATATTTTTGGTTATTATAAGGTTAACCATGATTATAAACCTAGGAATGATTGAGTTACAATAAAATTAGATTAATATAATAATGGTTAATAAAATTATTATTTATTATTTTATAATAATTCATAAAATAATAAATATTAATGTTATTAACCTTATTGATTATGATTAATATTAATGGTTAATAATATTATTATTTAATATTAACTATTATAATTACTAGGGTTATTAACATTTATAATTACCAATAATATTTAGATTAATATTATTGTTTATAAAGCTAATGAAATTATTATAACACTTAGTTTAATATTAAAGCTTATAATATATGGTCTATTTTAAAGTGTTTATTATAATAAAAAATATTGATTATAAAAATCATTAAAGTACCCCATTCCAATAAGGCACTTTCATAATATCAATATTATTAATTTCATAATATCAATATTATTAACTTTATAATATTAATGTTATTAACTTTATAACAATTTCATGAGCTCTTTAAAAAATAATATAAAGTTATAAATATAAATAATAATTTTATAGAATTATTATTATTTTCTTATTATCAACTTTATATTATGATTAACATTTTACTGTTACTATTAATTATTGACTCAAATTTTAATGTTCATACCAATCAATTTTATTAGTATTAATTATTGACTCAAATTTTAATGTTTACACCAATAATTTTTATTAGTAGGAGTAATGAATTAAACTCAATATATCGTAATATTAAATAACTTAGTATTAAAAACTCCAATGTTTAATACCACATTGGTAAATGTGGTTGTGCTACTACTAATTTATTGGCGATAATATGCAATGCTCATTAAAAAAACAACAACAAAAAACTTAAAGTGTCTCTAAAAACATAATTGCATAGTAATACATTTAGTAAAACAAATAATGTAACCAACAAAAATATAAACCAATAATGAGTAACAAAATATAAAACAATAATAAGTATAATAAAAAATAGAATATAAATAGAGAAAGTATAAAATTTGATACTATAGTATAAAATATTATATTTTTATATTACATTAATATTAAATGAATAAAATATAAAATATAAATATAAATTCTAGCATAACCCTATAGAAAACCAATAAATAAATTATAACCATTTAAAAAAATATTTTTAACAATAATTTAATAAAACAAACAAGGTAAAAAATGTTATCCCTATAATACAAAACCCAAAAAAGTGCTTTCAAGAGCACAACATATGACATTATAACAAATAATCTTAAAAATAAAATAAAAAATTTAACGAAAAAAAAGATAAAACAATAAAAAGTATAATGTAAATGGATTAGGTATAAGCCATAAAAATTAAAATAAAAATAAAAATAAATGTAGAAATTCATATAAATGATCTAAAATATAGTAAATGACATATAATGATCTAATATAGCTTTGAGTTTTATTTTATCCAATTTTTGAAAGAAAAAAAAAATCAATTTTTTGTTTAATGATGTGTTACTATTTTTTTTCTCCATAATTACAAATACTGATGAAGTAAAAATATTTTAATTATCTCGTATATACACAATTTTGTAATAATATATATGCTTGAAGGCTAATTGAGTTTAAATTAATTATTGATTTATGAATATGTTATAAACTTAGGATAGAAGTGATGTAAAAGTGAATTAATTTTTTGAAATACATTAAAATATGATAATCAAAATGATGTGAGAGTTTAATATTTTCCTACTCTATTTAACATTGATTATTAAAAAAGAAAGAAAAACCTTATGACCGTGGGGCGAAAGAAATGAAAAAAGACAAACTCTAACTAAATGACTCGCACAAACTTAAAGCCAACCACTACCTGCTTCTAACATTCAAGCCATAATTATTTTTATGATGACAATGTTTCTACTGGCTACATTGTTTTAAATTTCCTTGTAGAGTTTGTTACTATGATGATAATGAGGGAATCATCTGAGAAAAGGGAAAAATATGAATTCCAAGATTCAATACCTTAAATCCAATGAGTTGATTCTAATATAATCAAGGGAAAAATAGTTGACTAAATCCATAAAATATTTATTTATGATGAAAATGATTCTACCCTATACATAGTTGTAAATTTCCTTACGTAATCTATTACTATAATGGAAAAAATATTCTTCTCCTCCACAAAACACAAATGAAAATAACAAAAAGAATATTCTACTCTGTAAAACACTAAAATGAAAATTCACTCATGTCCATATGCCAAGAATACACTTGAAAAACCTTGTTGAGACAAAATGTGGGTAAAACAATTACTACATTCCTCAAACTATGGGTAAAACTATTGCTAGATTCATGTATACCATATTTCAAATCAAGTGGATTTTTTTGTCAGTGGAGATATGCAAGAAATTTAGAAATCACTATGATTGTCTTTTAGGTTTATAACCCCTGTATAAACTAATTAATAAAGTATGGTGACTATTTTTTTTTTTTTAAATCACATTTATCTATATAAAATCAATCAAACGGAAAATTATAACAATGAAGATGCAAAGTTGAACACTAGGAAGCCCTTGAAGTGTTGGATTTGTGCTAAGGAACATACGATGAAGAATTGTCCTTCAAGACCGAAGTTAGCAGCAGCAGTACAAGCAGAGAAGAAGAAGGAACCTTTAGTTGGGACCATGCAGGTTCTAAGTGCAGCAGCAGCTTATGAAGCTATCCCAAGGAGGGATTCCAAAAGGAACAACCTTGAGTTTGTGAACATGAAGATTGTGAAGGGCACACTATGTACCATGGTGGACAGTGGTGCTACCCACAACTTCATTGGAAAATATACTGCTAGGAAAGTTGGATTGAGGTTCAAACCAATCCAAGCTCAGTTGAAAGCAGTGAATTCACCACCAGATTATGTGATTGGAGTTGCATAAAAGACACCAATTGAAACAGGTAGTTGGCATGTGGATGTTGACTTCATGATTTTGAAGATTGATGATTATGAGGTTATGTTAGGCATGGAATTATTCAAATAATTCGAAGTTATGGTGGTTCCTCACATGAGGAAGTTGTACATTTATGATGGGAATGATGACCATCCTATTGGTATCCCAACCATAGGAGGAGGAGATACAACCTGTTGTAAACTGACAGCTATGAGTGTGGAAGACACACAACGACATGATGAACTCTAGGGAAGATTAGTCATTACGGAAGACAAACTTCGAGAGAAAGCACAGGAAATCATGGCATTTTCCAACAGTCTCTTGGATGTAACAAGAAGACTTGAGACAATGGAAGCAAAGGAAGATGCAGGTCCATGGATTCAAGGAGAAAGTCGGGAAGCGTACATGATGAAATTAGAAGAGGAAGACCCAGACAGGTGGATAGAGTTGATAAATGAGGAAGAGGGAAGGCCTTCGGCCTCCACTTCCTCCACCTTCTAGACTATACATGGAGGATGAGGCTCATTGTCATCTGCACAGGACAATGAAGACCTTTAATTTTATGAGCAGGCTATGGAGCGAGATGGGAACTTGATAGCAGGATTTTTTGGCAGCCGTGATGATGTGAGCAGGGAAAATTTTAAGGATGGAAAATTATCTTGAAGTTTAAAAAATTGGTGAATCTCACTAGTCCCTGATATGAAAACTATAAATGTTTATTGATATATTTGTTAAAAATTTCAAATTTATAATGATATTATATATACTCTCTATATAATTTTGGCGATTTTTTAAGTAAAATAAATTTATATTATAAAATTTGAGCGAATCATTTTTATAAAAAAATGGAAATTGACGAATCTTTTTTGGAAAAACCATGGAAAATTAACCCACTTGCGAATATTAGCCCCTAAAATTTTCCAAGGATGGGAGGAACATATGTTCTTGTGAAGGATATGTTCGGTTGGACTAGCTACCCAACTTGTCACCAACACAAGGGGATCCAACACATGATTTCTTGCGGAATTGGAGACATGACCGAGGCATGTAGCACATCAAGGGTGTTCACATCTGGATGATATTCATACATTCATAGCAGAGTTGTAGACATGAACACATTTGGGAGATGTTGGAGTCATCAACACTTTGCGATGATAGTTGCAACGATACCGTGCACATGGATGTGACGATAGTTTGTGCAACAACATTTTGCGAGAAAAGTTGCAACGATATTTCACACATGGAGATGTGATGATGGATTGTGTGACGAAGGGATGATGTTGTCAAGGGACGACAACACTTTGAAGTGGTGAAGGATGTAAGGTCCCAAGACTTCATGAGGCCCGTTCGGGGTAACGGGCACGCCCATCGGGCATTTGGACGGTGTTCGAGCGCTATGCGACATTATAAGTGAACCGTCGCACAGTAACCGCACGAGCACGGGTGTGTAGCGGTGAGTGGCACAAGCACATATTATAGCGGGCGCATCAGACATGGTCGATGATGGCATTGGCAAAGAGACATTATATGTGAAACGTCGCACCGTAGCCGAAGTCTTAAAACCAACACATGAGTTGAGCGGCCGATGTATTGGAGCGCGACCGACACTACATGAGTGGGCGGATAGCTGAACGCTGGGGTTCAGATCGGGTCCACTGAGTGACCCATGACACACATGGTACGTGTATTAATACAACATGCGGTCGATGGAGAAATGAATCAAGGAAAATCATTCAACGATCAAGGAAGCACATTGGAGCACCACAAGCAATACCAACAGCTCATTGGTGAGGAAACATAGTGGCGGTAAACGCAGGGTGAGCGCAAGTTGAGTCGGGTTATTGGTGTGCAAGGCATGCAGATTTCCTTCACAGGGCATTCGCACCGCAGGACGGGCGAGTCGTGCAGCGCGTGGGTCAGGTCGGGCGACAGAAGTGCAGGTCGTGCAGAACTTCTCCACAGGGTGTCCCCAGTGCAGGTCAGGTTGGGCAAGGCATCCACATGATATGAACTTCATTTCAGAGGTCATTCTGAAGGCATTGTAAGTCGAAATTAAGTGTCGAAAGTTGCAATAGGTGCATATTGACGGGACAAAGCTAACTACATAGTTGGGAAGCGGATTGGACACACAGAGAGCTCATGGGAAGGCCTGAACTCATTTTCACTGCCGACCCGAGTGACCCGGCAGCACTTGGGCAGCTTTATGCAGAAAATTCCCAAGGTGAATTCTAATGTTGTAAATGATTATTGTGGGCTAGTTAATGATTGTCAAGCATTGTAAACTTAGACAAAAAGTAACTTGCCTTACCAAAGAGCAAAGGGGGTCTTTTGCTGGATTGGAACTTATATTGTATTTCATACTTATGAAACATATTATCGGGTAGACTCATTATTAACAGGGAGTTACCCCTCCCTCGTATATATGGGCATGCATTGTGGATATCATGATGATGTTTATGTTTTCCGCATATTGAAAGAACATTTGATTAACTAATTTAACAAGTGTTGCTAAAGGCGTAGTCTACATACTTGAGTATTATGAAAAGAAAAAGTACGGTAGCGTCGCACCCGTCGATACATAGCATGGTTGAAAGACCACCAAAGGTATAGGAACTTATGACATAGAGGCGAAGATATTTGTGACGGTGCTCCATGAAATCGCCGGCGCCTCCATTTAACGGAGTAGTTAAATTTAATTTAATTTTTAAAACAATTAATTTTTAATAATTAAAATTTAAATATTTAAATTTTAAAATTACAATTATCATTTTTTAAATTAAATTAAAAACATTTTAAATATAAAAATTTTTAATTTTGTTTTAAATTTTAAAATTAAATTTATTTGTTTTATATTTAAAAAAAAAATATTTAATATTAAAAAAAATTAACATTAAATTTTTTATTTTATTTTATTTTTAACTTATAAATAAACTTAATATTAAAAGTTTTTAAACTTTAAATTGTTTTTTTTTCTTTTTCTTTTTTAATTTTGTTTTTAAATTTTAAAAAAATATATAATTAAGTTTCAAATTAATTTGTTTTTTAAATGGTTAAAAAAAAATTATTAATAAATTTTAAGACAATGTTATATATGTGTGTGTTTTAAAATATTCTGTTTTTAAATGAAAAAAAAAAAATTATATATGTTTTTATAATTTTAAAAATAAATAGTTTTATTTCGAAAAATTATATAGTTAATTTTATTTTTTATTTTAAACTTATATACTTTTATAAATATTTGTTTTAATTTATTTTATGGACATTAATTTCTGATTAATTTTAAATTTATATTGGCAAAAATAAATATATAAATAAAAATAAAAATAAAAATTGATTAATTAAGATGTGTGTTTTCTCATTAACTAATTATATAAATATTTCTTTTTATCAGGAAAATGTCATAAAAAAATATTTATGTGAATGTTTCTAGACCAAGTGCAGCAACTCCCAAATATAAAGTTGCAGTTGGACGCACTATGAGTATTATTGGATGCAATAAGGATATTGATGGACACACTATTCATATTGTTTTAGACACAAAAATTGAAAAATGTAATAAAAGTCAAGCAAGTGGCCCACCAAGTTCATTAAATTTTTTCCTGAATGGAAGAACGCAGAGGAAATAAATAAAATTGATTTTTCATAGTAACTTGAAGATAATGAAATAGAAGATAATATACATATCTATCTGATTTGTGATATGATTAACTTAGGTGAACCATAACAGGAGATGGGAAGAGTACAAGACATATGTTTGGTGCCAAACACAAACACTATTTATGTTCTTGCAAGAATAGCTAATAAACGCGAAACAGTTAGATATCGTCTATCAAAGGTCAAGTATGACACAAATGAAACATCTACAAAGTTGTCTGCAGAAATCGTAAGCAACATTGCAAATACCATTGTAAGTATGTTTATTTAGATTTGTGCTATGCATTATTGTAAGGATCATTCAATTTTTTATAAATTATTGATCATTGACATGTTTTATTTTGTGTCATAGGATTTTTTTGAGGCCTCTTTCAAACATGTTTGAGATTATTTATTATATGAAATCAAATGTTATGACTGTGATCAAGACTTTCCACACAGACAAAGGAGATGAAAGGAGAATTAAGTAAAGATCAATAGCTCATGACATTGCATTAGTACAAAGAGGGGATCAACCAAGAGTCACTAAGGTGGGTCAATCTAGTAAACTTAAACATGTTGCTTTTGAATATGTGGAAGATAAAACTGAAAATTATGATAGAATTAGTGAGGAGAAGATTAGATCTGATGTGCAAAAAGAGAAACAAATCAAACACCAAAAATAAAAATGGCCAAAGATGTCTCTCTTCTACTTGATGATGAAGAGCTTGTTTATCAAAAAACTGATATGTTAATCGATAAGAAGAAGAAATCAAATTTTGTTCAAACTGTAAAAGTCATGAGCAGCAGTGAAGAACAAACTGAAAGCTCTAAAGGAAGCATAGAAATCATAACACTAGGTGTTGAGTTAGAGGATGTCATTATTAAAACAAAACAAAATGTCATTTGATATGAGTTGGGGAAGAATAAATTAATTTGTGGTGGCCAAACATTTGAGCTTAATGTCAGCCAATTTTATAGGCCAAATGAAGGAAAAACTCAATATCAAATTAGAAAGGCACATCACCTACATGTACATAATCTAAAAGCATTGTTCAGGTTCAATCCATATGTGCATGTGGTGGATTATGTGGTTCTTGTTGATCCATGTCAAATTCCCAACAAACGGGAATTTGAAAAGACACAATGTTTCGATTATAAATATTATGTAATTGGAGTGAACCATTCGACAGAGGCTAAAAGACAATTGATTGAGGAATATCCCAACAACTATCTTTTTCAAATAGTTAAATGCATCATTTACGTTGGTTTAACATAAACATAATCAAATTTATTGGCATGGGATAATAATGCAAATAATGAGTACAGAATGAAATGAATTTCATCCTAAGGGTCAGATTTATTCATAGTGAATTCATAGAAAAATGTGGTGGGGATAAGGCAGAATTTAGTCTAATATTTCAGAATGAATGTTTAATGGAAACATGTTATTAAATTGATGAAAATATCAAATCAAAAGATGGAAAAATGCATTCAAATATATTCAGAAGCATGGATAGCATTTTCAGTTGGCATTTAAAACTTGGGAGGTATGGGAATTGATTGATGATATTTTTAAGCGGTGGGAGAATATTTTCATATAAAATCAGAAAGTTAAAAGGAGTAAACCCATAATATGTACCAACAGTAAGACAGGGCCTGAAATGAAGCAACTTCCAGAGGATATGACTATCACACCTTGGAGAACAATGCGAAGATTGAAGGATGAGAAACTTGTCAAATCAGTACTATCCCGTGTGAAGTCGGGTGAATTATCAATGGATGAAATGTGTGAAGAATTTTAAAAGTAAGTTTCTTGAATTATTTCTACTTTTCCTTTTATTATAATTTTCTTTTAAATAAAACATAATGTTGTTGGTATGATTTTTTATACAAATCACTATATTAACATTTTTAACTTTATTTATTCAGTCGGAAGATTTATATGAAAATACAAGAACATATGGTTGAAAATGTTGAATGAAGTCAGTTGAGATGATGTTGTGCGCCACTACCCCGAACCAAGTTGTATAGCAACACTTAAATATTTGTATATTGTATTCAATAAGGTATGTTGATTTATACATTCATTTTATTCATAACTATTTTTATTGTGTGTATATATATATATATATATTATGTCATTAAAGATGTCGAAGAAGGATGAAAATGGAATACCATATAATTTCAAAAGCTTTATTGAAAAAATTAAGTTGGAAAATATGAGAAAGAAGCATCTCATAAATGTTGAATTTGATCCTACTCTTAATCATTTCATTTGGAATGGGCTCAACAGTATCCAATATCAAATAATACAAGGTGATTGTGAAGACATTGCAAAACTCATACCTAAAAGGAAATATGCTCTAGTTATTGCAAATATTCCTCATGGTTTCAATTTCCCAGACATTGAATATGATAGTTAACCATATACTTATCAAGCTTTTAGTAAAGTGGTTACGGGTTTTCAAGAAGTCACAACATCACCACTTTGGAGATTTGTGACATTTCATTCAGACACACAGTTTACAATGTTATTAACAAGCTTCAAGGGAAAAACAAAGTCAAGGATGCAACTTACATGGTAAGACATTGAAATTGTATGCTCGATTACTGTTAATTTTTTTATTTATGTACAATTTAATTGAGCTTTTACTATGTTATGTTACAGATAGAAATCAAATCTTTTTCCTTCCGAAGATCAACCTATTATAAATGATTGTGAGTTAATCCATGTTGAATGTTGGACAAAAGAGGATAGCTATAATCATATTCTTCTGAATCGAGTAGATGGGAAGTGTCATAATCAAGTACTAGTTCTTGATGTTGTTGTAAGAAAACTAACATATGAGGATGAAGATGCAAAATGAGATATAGTTAAATTTTATCAGAAACCACAAGAATTGATTAACTATCTTATATATCTATGTTCAAATGAAGGAAATTGGGTTTTGGATTTATTCTCATGTTCAAGTAAGATTTATTATACAAAATTGATTTTAATTATTTTTTTTAGTTTCTATGTGTTTATATTAATTTTCTTATTTATTTCTTTTGTGATTGATGATTAAGTACAACACTAGCATGTTGCCTAAAAAAAGGAAAAATTTTCATTTCCATTGAGAAAGACCTAGTGTAATGGAAATTTATTCAACAAAGAATTAATGCTTCTCAATTTCTTCTAGATGCGAAGCAAGAAGTTGGTTTAAGGAAATGGGATATTAATATGGAATGATTTTAAGTAATACTTTGGAAGGTTTAGGACATTAATGACATTAAAGATCCATTAGAAGATGACAATGACCAAAATGAAGCAGAAAATGTTGTGGAAGAGGACATTAATGATGTTCTAGAAGATGTTGAACATGGATTAGTTGATATTATTGATGATCTTTAAGTTATGCTTGCAAATAAAGCTCAGTTTTGAGAGCTATTAATCAATGTTACTTGCAATGTTTAGACTTTGATATTTTATGAGAAGAATCCTTATTTTTTGCAAAACAAATGTGATTACTATTAATTTTTGACATAAAATTCATAAAAATGCTATTTTCTTAAGTTTTTTTGTTAATATTTTCCAAAAAAATAGTTTACTTAACATGTTTTTTTAACAAAAAGTCTCTAAAAGTGTATTTTTTCCATTGTATTTATATTGAAAATGTGTATTTTTTTCATATGGTTAAAAATATTGATTTTTTAGCGACAATTATTTGATGTGCATTGAAATATTAATTAACAATACATAAACATATAAAAAATCCAAACTTTAAAATGTTGACCCTTTTTTCAATTTTTTAACTGTGAAGTTTTCATCACATTTAAAAAAAAAAAAAAAGTTCATATATGCAATTAAAACATCTCAAGGAAGAAGAAGACATTAGAATATGTATAGTGTCGAAATCAACCCTCTAAAAGGAGGTGGGTGATTATGCATCACCACTATACAAAATACACATGAAAAACATCACATCAGAAAAAGTATATATATATATATATATATATATATATATATATATATATATATATAAGTGTCAAAAAAATGTTATAAAAAAAGGGTTATTCTACATCACCACTTTTCAAAATCTGATGTTTTTTTTGCTACCTCAAAAAAGTATACCAATTCAGTTACCTATTTGATCGATAACTATGTTTTAATCTATTTTCTTTAAGTTGACATTCATATGACTTGTGCCCAAAGTTGTGATAATAGAAACATTATGTGATATCGAGGAGAGGAGAAAATGCATTTTTGTCTATATTCATGTTTTTTTTAATGTTTGTGAATCCATTCTTACTTCTCTTAGAATTTCCCAAATCAATTCTTCTGACATAAGCTCTACAATCTATCTATTTATATCCAAAAATTTTACAGTAGTAACAATATCCATAAAAAAAAACATGTGTACCTGGTAGTGGATGTTGTTTAAGAATATAACCATCTTGACATTTGATAATCTTGTCTCCTGAAGAAGTATGGTTTCTGATATATTGTTGTTTGATTGTTCATTCCTTTTGCCTTTTGTACTTTTCTGGAAATGTTTCTTTGCAGTTGTTCATTTGATGTTGAAGTGTTGCTCAATTTTTTGTTCTCAGATTGATGTGAGTTGGCATTCATTCCCCTAACAGCTTTTACAAAGGTGATTGTCCTTTTATCCTCTGCCTTGGATTTATTGGATTCTCCTTCATAGCCTAACCCAATCCTTATGAGTGGATACCTCTAAGCATTCAATATCACATCCAATTTTTTAGATCCTTTTATCTACTAAATATTCATGTTTAGTTCAGTTTATGCCTTCTCTAGCTTCTTCTTCGGACTTACCACCTCTTCTTCCAATCTTTCATGCTCCTGCCTTTTCTCTTTCATTGGTTGCATCAAAATTTCTTCCACCTTCTTTGCTTCTTCAAGTTCAACTTTCAAATTGATAATGTCTTCTTAATTTGATTCTTCTTTTACATATTTCAATAGGATCTATTTCTTCTTTCTATTCTTTAGTTTAAGCCTTTCTATTTCATCTAGGGAACTGATCAACTCCCTCTCAAGTTATACCTCACCTTCCTCTTCTTCTTCATATTCATGGCAATATTTTTCAAGTTATTCCAAGGCCATAAACATGAAATCCCTAGTTCCATCTTCACCATACAATTCATTGGAACTTTCAAATACATTGCTATCTTCTTGAGCATAGAAATTTTTTCTCTTAAATTTTCTCTCTTTCTGCATTTTATTAGACTTGTTCTTCTCTTTCCCTTTAGACCGATTTTCTTATTTATTATAAGGACATTTTGAAGCATAATGCCCAAATCTTGCACAATTAAAACACTTAAATTGAATATTTCCTCTGTACTTACTTGTGCCTTTCTTCAACCTTTTGGCAAATTTTGCTTCTTCTTCATCAAAACTTGAGCATGAACAATCCTTTTTTTATATGGAATTGTCTTCCTTGAAAGCTTCCTCTCTAGTGACTTCCTTCCCTTTTGGAATTCTCATCTCATATGTTGTCAAAGAGCCAAGTAGGTGATTCTTGTTTAAAGTCTCAAAGTTTGTTGTCTCTTCTATAATTGAAACCTTAGGATTGAATTTAGAAGGTGATGACCTCAATATTTCTAAACTATTACACTTTCTTTAATTGTTTCTCCTATATCTATCATGAGATTTACGAATTCATCAACTCTTAAAAAGAAATTAGCTATATCTTCATCTTCATTCATTTTTAAGGTCTCAAATTGTCGTCTATACACTTGTAATTTGGCCATATTTACCTTTTTATCTCCTTCATGAATATTTTCTATTTAACCCAGATATGTTTGGTTGTCTCACAATGCATTACTTTGATAAATTCAGATTCACATAAGCCACTCAGAAGTGCATTCATAGCTTTTGCATTAGCTATAAAATTCAGTTTGGCATCTTTGTCACTTAAGTTGTTTCCTTTTGTTCTTCATTACGCTAACATCATAGCAATCTAGAATTCTACTCCTAGAGACATTAAATATGTCTTCATTCTCACTTTCCAGAAGGTATAGTTTGTATGAGTAAATAGAGGGGATTTATTTATTGAGCATTCTTCTTGACTAGCCATTTTATTGAATTAGGACCTCCTTCTAGTTGTTAGAATGCTACTTAAGGAATTTGGATCTTATACCAATTGATATTTATGATTGGAAATTACTGAGAGGGGGGTGAATTAGTAATTTAAAATATTTATTTTTTCTCAACATAATTTTCTTGTTATGCAACTAATAGTTTATTTATGTGCTTTATTATTATTGAATTCCTTTTGCAGGTGTCAAAGAGAAAAATTTGCAGATTATATTTATGAATATCAAGAACATTCACACAACATTCAAGAACCAACACATGAAGACACCATATATAAGTGGAAACCCTGAACAGATAAAACCAAGAATTTTAGGTTTAAAGTGATGTGAAGGCAAGCTACTACTCCTTATTACATCATATTTTTGTAGGATCCAACCTACAAGAGGCTCCTACCTTAAAGAAAGCTCCAACTCCCACAAATTTTCTACAGGCTACAACCCACAAGAGGCTCCTACCTCAACAGGCTACAACATGTTCTTTATCATGCTACAACATAGAAAGTGACAGAAATATCTCAATCACAACATCAAGTCACAAATGTTGGTTACCTTATATACAATTTTGCTTTCAAGTCTACTACTGCACTGATTCTCCTTTTCAACTTTGTGCCTCTTTTTTTGTTGCTCATCAATCTTCTTATGTGGACTACTTCACTTCAAAAAGTTATGTTTCCATTCCACATTTTATATTTTATAAGCAAGCCATAGTGGTTGTTTGTATTTTTTGCGAGAATATGAAATGAAGCATTGTCTCTTGGACTTCCAAAAACTACTCACAAGCTTGTCTCTTCATATTCAATTCTGAAAAAAAAAAAATGTAATATAAAATAGAGTTGAATTAAAACAACTCAATCAGTAATAATTACAAGAGACAAAACAGATTTGTATTATCTACATTTTTTTTCAATGAAACATATATATTTCAACTTCTATGTAAATATTGTATGTCTCATTTTAACAATGTTCAACCTTCACATTTAATATCATAGCCTTTGCACTTCACATCACTTTCAGCGTTTGCATTTCAATTAATATCAACACATCCACTAGTTATGACAATTTGACATCAATGCCAACATTACCAACAATTATAGTAGGAAAATGTGTATATTTTGAAATTGAAACCTTAAGTGTTTAATGAATTTGAAAAGTTTAAATAATTAGTAGAAAAAGAGTAAAGGTTACTACTCAAATCCAAAGAATTCAATAAATTTTGTGTTAAACATGGAATCAAAAGATAGTCCACTACACACTAAATTCCATAGCATAATAGAGTGGTTGAGAGGAGGAACCATACTATCACAAAGACAACGAATGTAGAATACTTTTGTTTACCAAAAAGTTTTGGGCTAGTGTAGTATTTACAATAGTATACCTACTTAATAGATCTCTAATGATGGTGGTGAAGTAAAAGTTCCTAAAGTAAGCAAGGTCTAAGAGGAAGCATAGGGTTAGTCATCTAAAGATCTTTGGTTCTATTAATTATGCCTAGATTCTAGATGAAAAGAGAACCAAGCCAGATCATCAAAGAAAGATAGTGATAGTTATCAAGCCTATAGATTGGTAAATGTTGACACCAATCAATTGAATTTCAACAAAAATTTCATGGTTGATGAGGAAATTCGATCTTTCCAAACTTATTCAAAGACTAAAATCATAGAACAACAACATGTTGCAACTAATGATTAGGTATGAAGTTTCCAAAACCTCCACCTGAAATGAGAACATTGGTCATGAGAATTTTTTGAGATCTTATTTTGATGATGCTTGTGCAAGTACAAGCAGCCCAATTTATGGTGACAACTTTGATAGGAGAAAATCCCAAGAAGATACCAAAATGGTGGTACGATACCATTAGAGATGTTTGGATAAGTGAAATGATTGAAGGATGATTATCTAAAATAAGGAAAAGCATAAACCAAAAACAATTAAATTTGTTCTAATGGTCAGTGTTCATGAAATATATTAACCACATGAGTTCATGGAGGAAAAAGAAAGACCTAACATTAGGGGAATTTTGAGATCTAAAATGGGCCTCCTAAGGAAACAATAAAATAATAGTGGAAATAATAAAATAATATTGGATTACATCATCAAATCTTAGGGAAAAAAAAAAAAGGTACTTTTTCAACTCGTATTTTCAGCTTATCTCCCTATGTATTTACTCAAATTTCGAGCGGTAGCATTCGTTTGATGCAGAATTTGATTTCTTGTCCAAAAAATACCCATGTTGCATACTTTCAATGGACCCGTCTACACGAAAAATGAGAAATACATGAAAAACGTGAGCACATGGATTGAGTATACTTTAAGGCTAGTGATATGATATACTTTAAGGCTTATGATATGATATTAAGCTAGTTATGAAGCACAAAGGATTTGTTTGTTTGTTGGTTGGGGATCATTAACTGAGAAGGTCATGTGAAGTGTGAAGGAGGGAATAAAATGAAGGATATTTCAGCATGGGAAGATAGGTTAATAAAAAGTGTCAATCCATTGGGCTATGGAGTCATAAAAGGGTTTACTTGCACAACAACTATTCAAGGGTTTCCATAGGGCAAGTCATATATATCAAAAGATCTCTTTAAGTTGAGTTTGTGGTATGAAACATTAAGAAAAGATGTGAAAGAAGCAAAGCTAATAACCCATTAAGAATCTATTAGCTTCACTAAAAAAGAAGAGCCTTTCAAAGTGACTGATTTAGAAGCAAGCCAAAGGACAGGGAAAACCATAGACTTCTTTGGGAAATACTCCTACTAAAGCCAACTTTAAAAGACAACAATCCAATAATCCTCTTGACTACCTTCAGAAAGTAGAAAACATATAAGATAAACAAAGGGCAGCCTAAGATTAAGTAAGGACTTTTAACCTATCATGCTTTTGACATACTCTTAAGGGAAATCTTCAAAACAACTGTTTAAGACTAAACAAAGGATAGGGCTGACCATAAACTTCTTTGATTAAGACTCTACTTAGCATGCAGTGAAAATATCATTCAAGAACAACATCTCAAGTTCTACTCAGCAAGACATGGGCTCACCAACATTCCTTGACTGGTTATACTCTATTGAAATCATTCCCAAACACGCATTTAGAAGAAAACATAAAGATAAAACTTATCAGTCAGAAATAGGTTACTTTAGAAGTAAATCCTAATCTATATTTCCTGCTCTTTATCAGAGAATATGAACAAACTGAAAAACATAAGAAGCAACAGTGACAATGAGGAAAAACATCACCAATGATTTAGATCAGGATCCAGTGAATCTGCTTGTCTATTTGATATCCAAGACCAGTTACATACTCGAGTCCAATGACTTTCTATAGTCCAATACTTCTCTTCCCAGCGTACTATATTACAACTACTCAGCAACTCTTACTCAATAACAGTTCGACAATTGACAATTTCCCAACCCTTTACAATGATTTTTCTGTGAATACATATAGGTGAAAGAGGAAGAGTGCTGCAGAAATGGTAATAAATATTAATTAAGGCAGGAGGGAGGGTATTCGAATGCCCATTCTGCTTAATAATCATAAAAATAATTGTTTGTACCACTTTAGCTGCTTTAGTTGACTTTGAAGCCAACTAGCAGGCTAGTAATAACTCTGAGGTTTGTACTTTGAAGCTATCTTGGTCTGAAGTACCTTGTTTGACCTCTGGGACAAGTAAATGTCATATTTCGGTTTTTAGGCCTCCCATGACTGTGCAATAATTGCTCTGACAGTTTTAAAGAGGTTCTACCATCAGGATGGTTGTCAAGGTGTCTTTGAAAGGTAAAGTAGACTACAGGTGTCCTTTTGGGTTGCTGAGAATTAATTGCCTCACTAATCTGGCATTTGGAGGCGGTCTTTTGTTGATCTGTCTGTTTGTGATACTTTAAACATTGATTTAGGCTTTGATTTGTGCTTTAAGGCTTCATCAGGCCTTTTCGAATCATCTTTGGCGTTATACTGTGTCTTTATCTTTTAAACTCTGGATTAAGCCTTTGATCTTCATACTTTGCGCTTAATCCCTTTTAAATTTAATTCTTCTGATCTCTGTCTTCACCATCGGCTGCACAAGTGGCTTGCTGGCACGCTGGAGGGCTTGATTGTGTGACCAATGCTCATGAAACATTTGTCAAAACATGGAATTAACCCTCTTTATCCCTTTTCTGTGTTTAGAGCCACGGAGAATCGTCATCCTCGGCTCTTTGCCTCTGTATTGACTGTGGAACGGCTTTAAACCTTTAAACACCATGAAACATGCACAAAACAACCAATATGTTATATGAAATCCTGCGTTTTTGGTTTTAATTGCTTCAGAGGGCTTTGGCGGAGGTGGAGGAGCGATGCGGAGGAGGAATATGTGCAGAAGGGGTCCCACAAACAGAACCAGGAAGAACAGTGGGCTTTTTTTGAAGATTTGGTGCAAAATGGTGGAAGAGTGGTTTCGCAAAAAAACCGGAGGCAGTTTTTGCATGGGGTTAGAGCGATAAGTGGTAATGGGCTAAATGAACGCGATACGGCTTAAGTGCCGACACGTGTCCCACCAAAACCACTAATTTCGCATTGAAAATGGGGTTTAAATAGTTATGGAGAAACGAGCATGAAGATGACTGTGGGCCGTTAGATTTGGGGGATCTAGATCTACGGCGAAGGGTTAACACGACGGGGAAGATGCGCAGTCGGGTGGGACTGGCGGTGATGTCAGCTATTTCGTCGGGTAGCGAAAGGCTATTGAGCGGAGTTTAGAGGTGAGGATTGATGGGAGCCATCAGATCTAGGAGATCTATGGTGGATATTAAAGCGGGGTCGAAAACTGAATTAGCGGGGTGAAAAGGTAAGGTTAAATGGGAGTCGTTGGATGGCGAGGATCAATGGCAGAGATTAACTCAGAGGATCGGCATATCAGTAGAAAGAAGGAATGCGAGAAGGAAACGAGGAAGAGTGAGGTGCGAAGCGCTGACGAGCGATGGGGCACGAGCAGCAAAGTGCGATGGATGGAGGATCGTTGGATCGAGACGGTGATCGAAGGTCAGGATCGAATTGGCAAACGCGCATCGGAGGAACGCGATGGTCAAGGGGGGGGAACTTAAGAAAAGAGCGAAATGTGATTTAGCGAGAGCCATCTGATCTGAAAAGCAAGATCGACGGTGGAGATTGACGCAAGGGGAGAGCCATAGCGGAGAAAATTCTTCGGTGGCGAACACTTTTTAAAGGGAAAAAGGTCGAGGGAACTGGTGAAAAGCCAAAATGCCAGTGGGCCTATCACTTGGTCACGGCGCTGGGTCACATGACGATAGGGGCCGAAGTTCTAAGCCCTCGTGGGCTTAAACCCTGCTTAGTAAACAGTGCCCTTTTTAGACCAAAATATGTGTTTTTAGGCCAAATTTAGGCTTCCGGTAGGCTGAAAAGGAGGATTTTGAATCTTATTAAGGGGAGGACAAGTGTTAGAAGGGATTCTAGATGAATTTGGAAGTGAATAAGGGGAAAAAACAAGCCTTGTGAGAGGGGAAAAAATAGATTTAAAAGGGAAAAAGGCTGCTTTAATGTGAGATGATGGGAATGAGTGATGGAGGGACAACATGCTTTCAAAACAGTTTTCTTGGGACTATCCAGGCTTCTTGGAATGCTCTTTTGATGGAAATAGTAGTGAAGATCACTCTTAAGTCAAAATACACCAAAGGCTTCAAGAATGAGCAGTTTTCTATGAAAATAATTTCTTGAAGGCTCAAACAACAAATTTAGCCATCATCTGCTGCAACAAAGTTTATTGATGGCTAACAGTGGCTCCACCTGGGAATGACAGCTCCTTGGAGGTGTTAAGAACCTCAGAGACTTATCTCTGGAATGTAGACCTATGCTTTTCATTTTGACAACCTTTTCTTCTTTGATCATGCTGCTTGAAAAGATTATCAGCATTATATCATAACAAATCAATTTCTTCCCAGGCAACTACCTACACAGCCTACCTTCCTAGCATTTTTCTTCAGCAGGGTGCACTTGGACTTGCAAACCATTTGACATCAACATTTTATTCTTTTATTGAAAGCTGGAAACTAATCTAAATCTACCCTTATAACTTCCATGAGTCCAGATTAAACAGTTGGACTCAAAAATTCTCTATCTAATCTACTATCTGTCGGGATTAAACTGTCTAACAGATCTGCATTCACTATATTCTAAAACCGAAATTGAAAACACAGTGAAACCAAGATTAAGTTGTCTGATTTGCTGTGATGGCTATGGCATCAAAAGCAAACTGCACATAGACCTTTATTTGCAAGAATGTAAAACAAAACTTGGAAGGCTTAATATCTGAAAACAATGAGATTCCTTCCTTTCTTTTTCAATTCTGGTTTTGATCCTTTAGAGTTGTATTCTTCTTCTTTTTCTAGTTCAAGTTTTCAACGTGTTAGAACCATTCTTTTTCCTTTCTTTGGCTCAGGTTTTGAGCTTGTTAGAGCCATCTTTTCTTTTGATTCTTTGGTTCAGATTTTGAGCATGTTTGAACCATTCATTTCTATCCTAATCTAATCTACTGATAAACCAAGATTAAACAGTTTGGAAAATCTTCTTCACTAACCTATTAGTAGTAAATTGAGATTCTATTTAGTCATGATTAGGCTGTATGACTAAATAGCAGTGCTTTCTTACTTTTTGGTATGGGAATGTACCTTTCTTCTTTTAAATCTTCCCTCTTTTTCTCTTTTCTATAGGTTTTGTATTTTTCATTTTTTCTTTATTTCAAAAACAAAATAAAGCAATGGTATTTACAGTGGAGAATGAAAACTAAACTGAGATTTCAATAGAAATAATGCTTGAGCATCCTGCCATTGACAGGACCCCCAAACAGGTTTGTACCATCCATCTCTTGTAGAAAAAATGTGTTATGACCAATGGCAGATTGAATGATGTAAGGACCTTGCCATAAATTGTCGAACTTGCCATGTTTGCCCTTATCTTCTCTCCTGGAATCCCATTTGAGTACTTTGTCACCAATTTTGAAATCACTTGCCTTTGTCCTCTTATCAAACAACTTTTTGATATTCTCTTGTACTTTTTGTGCTCTGTTATAAACTTATTCCCTGGTTTTCTGAAGATGTATGGTCTGATTTATCTTTCTCATCATGATATCTTCCTCTGATTGTATTTCTTGGACCAACTTCATCACTAGCACTCCTAAACCGGTAGGAAAAACTGCATCTGCTCCATAAACCAGCTAATAGGGAGACATTCCAATTGATTTATTTGTTGTCAATCTATCTGCCCATAAAGCATGTACCAACTTGTTGTGCCATGACCTATGATTTTCTTCCAGTAGCTTCTTTATTATGTTTATCAGACTCTTATTGGAAGACTCTGCCAACCCATTACCTTGAGGGTAATAAGATGTGGAATGACCAAGCACAATCTGATATCCGTGACATAAATCAACCATCTTTTTAGAACCAAATGCAGCAACATTGTCAGTGATAATTTTCCTAGGACAACCAAATCTAGACAGGATATGATCTTCAAGGAATTTTATGATAACTAAGTCTGTGGCATTCCTAGAAGCGATGGATTCTATCCATTTGGTGAAATAATCAGTGGCTGTGAGTATCCACCTATGCTGGGCAGATGAGGCAGGATGGATTTTCCCAATGAAGTCTAGGCCCCACTGTTGAAAAGGAGCTTCAACAGTGATTGGTTGCAAGGGTAAAGGAAGCAGTTTTCTCTTGTCTTCAAAGATTTGGCATTTGTGGCAGGGAACTATCATTTTGTGGACATCTTGAAAGAGGGTGGGTCAGTAATAACCAGCTCTAAGGATTTTATTAGTAATAGTTTTCCAATAGAAGTGGCCTCCACATTCTCCTTCATGAAACTCGTGCTTGATTCGGTCTGCATCATTCTCAGGCAAACATTTAAGCAATAATCCACTAGAATTTTTCCAATATAAACATTTATCTAAAATGCAGTAGTTAACAACTTTCAACTTTAAAAATCTTGCCTTTGTTTTAGACAAACTATGAGGGGTATTGAGATTAAGAAGCACATACAAAATATCAACATACCAAGATGAATTTAGAAAATGATCTTCAATAAGAGGAGTTTCCAACTCTTCCTGTTCATCTAATGCATCTAACATGTTTATATCAAGTGCTTGAAAGTTGGAGTCAGCCATTAGTTTTGTTAGGCCTTGACCTTTGATGAGTTTGGTGGGTTTAATCTTCAAATCATATTCCAATATCACAGTAATCCACTTTCCTCTTTTGCCATCTAGGTCTTGTGACAAAATGTCTTTTACCACTATATGAGGCACAAATGCAATAATGTGAGAGTGTAAGATATAAACTCTGAAATCCTTCAAGGCTTTGACCAAAGCATAGGCCTGTTTTTCCAAGATATTATATTTCAGAGGTGCATCTCTTAATGCCTTGCTGAAAAATGCAATTGGTTGTTCTTGTCCTTTTTGATTTTTCTGTAATAGGACAATGGCCACAAGATGTTCTGATGCAAATGAAAATATGAGGAAGTCCTTAGTGAAATCGAGACTGATAAGAACCGGTGCTTAGGTAAGTGCATGTTTGACCAGTTCAAAGGATTTCTTTGATTTTAATGTCCATTTGACTCCTATCTCTTTCTTTAGCATGTTTGTCATGTTCCTAAGGAGTTATGTCAGGTTGGGTATGAACATTCTTAAGAAATTAATCTTTCCAATGAAAGATTGAAGTTCTTTGATGTTTCTGGGGTGACTGATTCACAATATACCTTCAACCCTTTTTAGGTCTATTTTAATCCCTTTTTTAGATATGATGTGACCAAGAAGATTACCTTCTTGGAAACCAAACAATGTCTTCTTGGGATTTAAAGATAGCCCAAACTTTCTACATTTCTCAAAGACTTTTCTTAGGTGTACTAGGTGTTCTTCATCTGTTTTGGAATAGACTGTAATTTCATCTAAATAAATCACAATGAAGTGGCCTATTTCTTTTGAGAAAGCAATGTCCATGGCTCTTTGAAAGGTGGCACTCACATTCATTAATCCAAAAGGCATTTTCACATACATGAAAGTGCCCCAAGGAGTAGTGAAGGTTATTTTCAGATGGTCATCAGGGAGTACCAATATCTGATTATATCCTAAAAAGCCATCTAGCAAAGAAATCCTCCTGGAACAACCTACCCTTTTGTAAGATGTGCTCCATTTTAGGCAAGGGATAGTTGTCCTTTAATGAGGCTCTGTTCAAGTTGCTAAAGTCAATACAAAGCCTTATTTCTCCTGTTTTCTTTCTTACAACTACAAGATTAGATACCCACTCTGAGCATCTCACAGGGACAATAATTCCAGCATCATACATTTTCCTAATTTCTTTCTCAACCAGAGGTAACTGCACAGGGTTTATTTTGCATAATTTTTGCCTAAATGGTTTCTATTTTTCTTTAAGTGGTATCTTGTGTTGAATGGTCTCTGTGTCATATGCCCTTAAATCTTCATAGCTCCAAACAAATATATCATAAAACTCTTTAAACAACTCAATATATTTCAGTTTCATGTGAGCTGGCAAGATTTTAGATAATTTGATCATTTTAGGCTTGTCTTTACTGCCTATATTGCATTCTTCAACATCAGATTCGGTGGGTTCTATTGTTGGTTTCTTGGCAACATCATTAAAATCAAACAAGTCTTCTAGAGGTGCTAGTCCTTTGGGTAAGCCTTTGTCTTTAGACTGTAGTATCTCTATGTCCTCTCTTCTTGAGTTTATGTACTCTTCTGTTTGATTTTCGAACTCTCTGGTTAGCAGATTTATTTCTGCAAGGGGAGAAGGTTCTTTTTCAACAGGTTGTTCCTCATTAAGGCATACTTTATCATACTTTGAGTCTGGATTTGGCAATCCAAACTCATTTCTGAACTGTAGGAATTCCTCTATCTGTTTATCTCCATCAAAGACCTGCCAATACTTTTCATTGTCTGGGACCGCCGGTCTATATTTCACTTGGAATGTGAACTGTTTGTTGTCATAGGGTCTTTAGCATGAACTGATAGCACAAGCTAAACCATTGGAAAAAAAGTTTTGGTCTCTAGGGACAAAAACAAGTTCATATACCTCAAGAGTTTTCAACAGGTCCATGGCATCATTTCTGTAGGCTCTTAGTCTTGGATGTTTGGCAATGTACTCTCCATTTATTTGTCTAATGATCAGTTCAAAATCTCCATGAACAGCTATCCTCCTGGCTCCTAATTTCTTCAGTAAATGTAGTCCTAAGAGGAGTGCTTCATACTCTGCTATGTTATTTGTGCATTGGAAGTTTAACTTGTATGAATGGCTTTCAGCGTAATTATCCTCTGTGTTGTGAAGCCACACACCTGCTCCTGCACCAGTTCTATTACAAGACCCATCAAAACTCATACTCCAAAGAGGGCTAGTTTCGGACTTCTTGTTGTTTTCATTTCTGTCCTCTTTGTCCTGTGTGTTCTGACTGTCATTATGCAGTTTTATGGGTTCTGCAGCATGTTTATGTTGGTTTTTTTCTTTAAAGTTTTCATGGAGTTGAGGCCTTTCTTCTTGACTCTCATGACTTGCACTATGCTGGTGGACAGTGGGTTGTTCATACTCTCTGTTTTGTTTGTTGTAATTTTCAGATTTGGCAAATTGTTTGAGAGTCTCTCCCTTCCTATCCTATGTTTTCTGTTATGTTGGGTGATTGCTCACTTTCCAACTCTATCTCATCAAAGCTTTCATCATTGTAGAGAATGAATGATTCTAGGTCTGTATGGACAGAGTAAAGAGGGGAATTTTCTGATTTTTCTTGACTAGTCACCATAAATTTCATGTGTGATTCTCTATAAAGTCTTCTAAGTTGGCTGAAAATAGGGATGGTGGCATATGTCATGTCCATTTGCATGGTACCTTGAAGCTTGGCACCCCATGATTTTGAAAGAAACATGCCATATTTTGGGGGCACATCAGCCACTACCACATCCATCACTATGCATTTGGCTGGGATTTGGGTCAAGTTTACACAAAGATCTTTGATCAAGCCTAAGCATTTTACTCTATTGGAGTCAAAAGAATACAATTCTTTATATGGTCTAGTTATCTCAAGGCCTAATCTCTCCATGATTACTTTGGGCATGAGGTTATGTGAAGCCCTTGAATCATGCATAGCATTGTGTAAAATCTTATCATGGATATTCAAACTGACATAGAAAGGAGGAACCACTCCTTCTTGGAACTTTCCTTCAATTTTAGGACCAAATAAAAGGGTTGGCTGATCATCATTTAGGTTGACAGAGTCATTATTTTCTTCTATGTTCAAAGCTTTTAACACCAGACATTTATATACATCTTGAGTGACTAACTCAGTAAGGGGGACATAGACCTTGATTTTAGCAATTTCACTTTCCAAATTGAAAAGGAACTAATTCTTTGAAAGGCTCAAATCTGTCTTGTTAGTCACTAATTGATCAAAAAAATCAGCTTGTTGGTTTTTACTATGTACATTAGTTAAAATTGTTTTTACAGGGGCACTAGCTGAAGTGCTAGTATTATTAGGGTCACCACTCTGTTTATTAGTGGTTTGAGTGCCTTTCCCCTTGTTTTTACCAAAACTTTCAACTGTTTTTTTGTTGTTTTCAGTAGCCCTTCTAACCACCTTTTCAAATCAGTTTTTAACAGCAGTTTTAGAGGTCTTTTTTTGGGGAGTTTCTTGTTTCTTTTTGCTCCTGAGGTCATATTGTTTATGGACCTCCATGATGGCATTCTCAAAGCCTTGCCTATAATCTTCATATTCTAAGCCTTCATTATCATAACATGTATATGTGGCCTGGTCATCCTTTGTGAAAAGGGCAGGGTCTTCATTACTCACTCCCAGCATGTTTATATCAATTCCCTTTGGCTCTTCTATCATTCCCTCATCTTTATCAACATAATTTTCTTGAAATGGAGGTCTGATTTGTTGACCAGTATTTCTTTGTCTAATCTGAGGGGGGTTTCTCCTAAAGTTCTGGTTCTGATTTTGAGGGTGGTTCCTACTCTAAGCATTTGTTTGGACAACCATCCTCTCTATGATTCTTTCTAGCCTATCCATGCTCTTGGTTAGATAGTCTGATTTTGAATCCAATGTGGAAGGTGCAGTGTTATCTATATATGTTACTTTCTTTTCGTTCCTCGTCCTAGCTCTTTTGGCAATCAAATTTGTCTCAATGCTCACTGCCCCTTGCTGCATATCTTCTAATGTGAGGTATTCCTTTTCCCTCAGTTGGTAGGCCATTTCAAGATAAAATCCATCAGGGAATTTCATTAAAGCTTGGCCCTGTGGAGGTTTCACATGAGCTGGTATGGCATTGTACGCCCTATTGTATCTAGCACAGTATTCCTATACACCTTCCCCTAGATTCCTTTTCATATTCTCATATTTTGACAGAATTTGGAGAGGGTTTTTCTTGACTTCCCACTTGTTCAGAAATAGTTGATGAAAGGCAGGAAGATCATTGATGCTCTGTGGGGTTAAGCCTTTGAACTATTTTCTTACTTCTCCCCCTAAACTCTGAGCAAACAATCTGAGTTTAATAGTCTCATCACCTATTTCATTCCTATCAAAGTAATCATTCATTTTGTCGATATGTTGTGGAGCAGAAATGGAACTACCGACATCATATAGAGGAATAGTGGTCGAATAACCTTGTGGTAAGGCAACTAAAGGTAAAGGAAGGACTAGAGGAGCATACCATGCAGCCATGATGTAGATGGAAGGGAAAAATGGGGGGTTTACAAGTGGAGGGTTTATAAAAGGAGGAGGATGATGGAATGGAGTGTTTTGAACAGTGGGTGTATGGATAACAGAAGTGCTAGGACCAGCAAGAGACTGTTGAGCAGATTTGGGGTGAGAGAAACCAAAGTTATGAATGAAATGAAGATCGGGTGGAGTGGCTTCTCTATTGCTACTATGGTCACCACTATGTTGGGGTGAACTTGGGGGCTCAAAGTTTGTCTGATCTATACCATTGAGTGACTTAGTTCTTGGTAAATTACTTGGAAAATCTAAGTCAACTTGGATCTCTTGAAGAGCTGAAAGGTTTTCAAGGACAGAATTAGCTCTATGAATTGAACTGATAATAGTTGGATCCCTAGATACAGGAGTCTTCCTAAGAATTCTGTCTGGATTTTCAACTATTTCAGGAGGATTTGGGTCAGGATAGGCTCTGGTATGAATTCTTTTTGAAGCCAATATGTTAAGATTTAGACCCACAGAAAAGAAGGTTAGCCCAATATGACAATCTTTAGAGGAAAACTAATCTTAGACAAAGAAAACTTAATCCTTGAAGCTTCCTAATCATGGGTGTGCACGATGCTTCAATGGTAGTGTGGGTTGTCCCAGTGGAGTCTTTGTGAAACCAGGAGTAATCAGCAGGCCTACTGATCACCAGTGGAGTCTTTTGGTCTTTTAGGAGTTGTGGAGTTGCCAAGTGGATGATCTCGAATTCTTTAAAGTGGGCTACTGTCCACCATCAGCGATCAACTACCAATCTAAGGATGTTGTGGGTCTTCTGAGCTCTTAAGGATGTCTAAGATGCAATTTACTCAGAACTCCCCAACGGAGTCGCCATTATGTTGGGGTCTTGTGATTTGGCAGGTTGGCATACCAAATGACAAGGAAACATCAGAACCACTTTGGAATCCTAAGATCTAGCCCTCTTGGATTCAGAGAGGGATCTCTTTGTATGTGTTCTAGAATGATATACTTTAAGGCTTATGATATGATATTAGGCTAGTTATGGAGCACAAAGGATTTGTTTATTTGTTGGTTGGGGATCATTAACTAATAAGGTCATGTGAAGTGTGAAGGAGGGAATAAATTGAAGGATATTTCAACATGGGAAGATAGGTTAAGAAAAAGTGTCAATCCATTGGGCTATGGAGTCATAAAAGGGTTTACTTGCACAACAACTATTCAAGGGTTTCCATAGGGCAAGTCATCTATATCAATAGATCTCTTTAAGTTGAGTTTGTGGTATGAAACATTAAGAAATGATGTGAAAGAAGAAAAGCTAATAACCCATTAATAATCTATTAGCTTCACTAAAGAAGAAGAGCCTTTCAAAGTGACTGATTTGGAAGCAAGCCAAAGGACAGGGCAAACCATAGACTTCTTTGGGCAATACTCCTACTAAAGAAAACTTTAAAAGACAACAATCTAGTAATCCTTTTGACTACCTTCAGAAAGTAGAAAACATATACGATAAACAAAGGGCAGCCTAAGATCAAGTAACGACTTTTAACCTATCCTGCTTTCGGCATACTCTTAAGAGAAATCTTCAAAACAACTGTTTAAGATGAAACAAGGGACAGTGCTGACCATAAACTTCCTTGATTAGGACTCTACTTAGCATGCAATGAAAATATCATTCAAGAACAACATCTCAAGTTCTACTCAGCAAGACATGGGCTCACCAACATTCCTTGACTGGTTATACTCTATTGAAATCATTCCCAAACACACATTTAGAAGAAAACATAAAGATAAAGCTTATCAGTCAAAATTAGGGTACTTTAGAAGTAAATCCTAATTTATATTTCCTGCTCTTTATCAGAGAATATGAACAAAGTGAAAAACCTAAGAAGCAACAGTGACAATCAGGAAAAACATCACCAATGATTTAGATCGGGATCCAGTGAATCTGCTTGTCTATTTTGTGTCCAAGACCAATTACATACTCGAGTCCAATGGCTTTCTACAGTCCAATACTTCTCTTCCCAGCCTACTATATTACAACTACTCAGCAACTCTTACTCAATAACAGTTCGACAATTGACAATTTCCCAACCCTTTACAATGAGTTTTCTGTGAATACATATAGGTGAAAGAGGAAGAGTGCTGCAGAAATGGTAATAAATATTAATTAAGGCAGGAGGGAGGGTATTCAAATGCCCATTCTACTTAATAATCATAGCAATAAATTTTTGTATCACTTTAGCTGCTTTAGTTGACTTTGAATCCAACTAGCAGGCTGGTAATAACTCTGAGGCCTGTCCTTTGAAGCTATCTTGGTCTGAAGTACCCTGTTTGACCTTTGGGACAAGTAACTGTCATATTTCGGTTTTGAGGCCTCCCATGATAGTGCAATAACTGCTTTGACAGTTTTAAAGAGGTTCTGTCATCAGGATGGTTGTCAAGGTGTCTTTGAAAGGTAAATTAGACTACAGGTTTCCTTTTGGGTCGCTGAGAATTAATTGCCTCACTGATCTAGTATTTGGAGGCGATCTTTTGTTGATCTGTCTGTATGTGATACTTTAAACATTGATTTAGGCTTTGATTTGTGCTTTTAAGGCTTCATCGGGCCTTTTCGAATCATCTTTGGCTTTATACTGTGTCTTTATCTTTTAAATTGTGGATTAAGCCTTTGATCTTCATACTTTGTGCTTAATCCCTTTTAACTTTAATTCTTCTGATCTCTGTCTTCACCATCGACTGCACAGGTGGCTTGCTAGCGCGCTGGAGGACTTTATTGTGTGACCAATGCTCATGAAACATTTGTCAAAACATGGAATTAACCCTCTTTATCCCTTTTCTGCGTTGAGAGCCACGAAGGATCATCATCCTCGGCTCTTTGCCTCTGTATTGACTATGGAACGGCTTTAAACCTTTAAACACCAGGAAACCTGTACAAAACAACCAATATGTTATATGAAATCCTGCGTTTTTGGTTTTAACTGCTTCAGAGGGCTTTGGCGGAGGTGGATGAGCGATGCGTAGGAGGAATATGTGCAGAAGGGGTCCCACAAAGGGAACCAGGAAGAATAGTGGGCTTTTTTTGAAGATTTGCTGCAAAATGGTGGAAGAGTGGTTTGGCAGAAAACCAGAGGCGATTTTCGCGCGGGGTCAAAGCGGTAAGTGGTAATGGGCTAAATGAACGCGATACGGCTTAGGTACTGACACGCGTCCCACCAAAACCACTAATTTCGCGTTGAAAATGGGGTTTAAACAGTTATGGAGAAACGGGCGTGAAGATGACTGTGGGTTGTTAGATCTGGGGGATCCAGATCTACGGCGGAGGGTTAACGCGATGGGGAAGATGCGTGGTCAAGTGGGACCGGCGGTGATGTCAACTATTTCATCGGGTAGCGAAAGGCTATTGGGCGGATTTTAGAGGTGAGGATTGATGGGAGTTGTCAGATCTGGGAGATCTACGGTGGAGATTAAAGCGGGGTCAAAAACTAAATCAGCAGGGTGAAAAGGTAAGGTTAAATGGGAGCCACTGGATGGCGAGGATCAATGGCGGAGATTAAGTCGGAGGATCGGCATATCAGCGGAAAGAAGGAAAGCGGGAAAGAAACAGGGAAGAGCGAGGTGCGAAGTGCTGACGAGCGATGGGGCGTGAGCGGCACAGTGCGATGGATGGAGGATCATTGGATCGGGATGGTGATCAACGGTCAGGATCGAATCGGCAGACGCGCATCGAAGGAACGCGATGGTCAAGGGGGGGTGAACTTAAGAAAAGAGCGAAATGCGATTTAGCGAGAGTCGTCTGATCTAAAAAGCAAGATCGACGGTGGAGATTGACGCAAGGGGAGAGCCATAGCGGAGAAAATTCTTCGGTGGCGAACACTTTTTAAAGGGAAAAAGGTCGCAGGAACCGGCGAAAAGCCAAAATGCCAGTGGGCCTAGCGCTTGGTCACGGCGCTGGGTCACATGACGATAGGGGCTGAAGTTCTAAGCCCTCGGGGGCTTAAACCCTGCTTAGTAAACAGTGCCCTTTTTAGACCAAAATATGCTTTTTTAGGCCAAATTTAGGCTTCTGGTAGGCTGAAAAAGGAGGATTTTGAATCTTATGAAGGGGAGGACAAGTGTTAGAATGGATTCTAGATGAACTTGGAAGTGAATAAGGGGGGAAAACAAGCCTTGCGAGCGGGGAAAAATGGATTTAAAAGGGAAAAAGGCTGCCTTAATGCATTGATGGGAATGAGTGATGGAGGGACAACATGCTTTCAAAACATTTTTCTTGGGACTAGCAAGGCTTCTTGGAATGTTCTTTTGATGGAAACAGCAGTGAAGATCACTCTTAATTCAAAAGGCACCAAAGGCTTCAAGAATGAGTAGTTTTCTATGAAAATAATTTCTTGAAGGCTCACACAACAAATTTAGCCATCATCTGCTACAGCAAAGTTTACTGATGGCTAACAGGTAGGTCCATCAAATGGACATGTAGAGTGCCTTCCTTAATGGAGATTGGAAGAAGAGGTATATATGTATCAACCACAAGGATTTCAAGTTCCAAGGAAGGAGAATCTTGATGCAAACTTAAGAAGGCACCTCAAGCATGGTACATTAAGATTCTCATATGCTTAGATGAATAGAGGCTCCAACAAAGTCCTTCAAATTCCAATCTATATGTCAAAAGCAAAGGTAATAACATAATTCTAATGATCATTTAAAAAGGTATTGAATTAAGTGTTATTGAATATATAAAATCTAATATAATTAACAATTTTGAAACATTGGTAAAGGGCTCCTACATTACTATATAGGTGAAGTTTGCAAAACTGGTATCAACATTTGTCTGACAAAGAAAATATGTCGATAGTTTGTTTAATATGCTTCGAATGAAGAATTGCAACATCTCTGCTATACCTATGGAGGAAGGCTTGAAGCTTTCATCTAAGACCACCTTTAATGTAGTTAATGAGTTAGCCTTCATAGAGAGAGTGAGGATCTTGAAAAATTTTACAAATAGTAAGCTTAATTTAAGTTTTGTTTTAAGCTTTATTTCTATATTTATGATAATGAAAAAGTAGAATAATTGACTACAACAAGGGTGTTAAGATATGTGAAAGGGACACTTGACTTTGGCATTATGCACAATAGAAATAAACACCCTAGCCTATGTGTGTGTACATATTTAGATTATAGAAAAACAACTTATGGATACACATTCATTGTTGGCACAGGCACAACCACATGGAACAAAATAGTAATGTGTAGTAACCCTTTCATCGACATAAAAATGATAACAAGGAGTGATGAAAGGAACATGCCAGGAAATTTGGCTTAAGATGATGCTTTCAAACATGAAGATGCAATAGACAGAGCCAACACCGCTATTATGTAACAACCAAGGAATGCTCAAGCAAGGGAGAGACTCCAATCCAATGGATCTTCCTCGGTACAACCAAATACCTTACATTGTTGAAAAAATGAAACAAGTGTCTTTCATGGCAGTTAAATTATAAGAGGTCAACCATATTTTCTCTTCTCTCCAATATAGGGTTGTGATTTGTATATTCAACGGCTTTTGGCCCAGATCTGATGTGTTGCACCAATGGGTATTTTCGACTTATAGCCCCAATTGTGATATTTATCTATGTTCCAAGGGTTTATTTATTATAAAATTCGATAATCAAGAGTATTTGGAGAGTAATGAAAGATGGGCCCTAGTTTTGGAGAAGATTTGAGCTCTTTATTACCCCTTAGTTCCCATGTTTTGATGCCACAAAAATGGTGGTCTCAAAAATTCTAGTATGGTGAGACTACCAAACCTCCCTCTTCCTTTTTTACACCAAAAGGTCCTAAAGGAAATCAGAAACACCCTGGGGTCATTCAAAAATATGGACGTCAAAAGAATGAAGAATTTTTTATTTACCTTCACCAAAATTTGTGTGGAAATAGATATCAGAAAAGGTTTACCTAATCACTTTCAGCTGAAACATAAAAATGTTCAATTGACCAAATATTTGAATTATGAAAATACAACTTTCACATGTTGAATATGTTTACCAAACATGACATTTAAAGAATACATGCCCAAAGGCAAAAAAGAGATCCCAAAGAAGAAAAAGGGGCCAGCTAGAAAAACAAAAGGATGGTAGGGTTATGATCCCTACCTCACAAAAGAAGAAGATGAAACCACAAAAAACCCTCCAAATCAACACAACCCACATGTAGAATGACACAACATCAAAAGAGATCCACACACTATAACAACAGAAAAATGAGGCACATAGAAAACGGGACGTTGGATACAAAAATAGTTCATACTTTTGAAAGTTCAACTTTAGACGAAGAACCTCCATTGAAAATAATTGGGAATGAACAGATAATGGTTCTTGCAGATCCTAGCTCTAGGGGGTGGCAAAAGATCTAGAAAAAAAAAAAAGCAAAAAAAAAAGAAATTAAGTGATTTTTATCATACTTAACTTCGCATGTTTCTTATGTAATTTTTTTAGTTTATTTTCACTTTTGCACAAAAGCCAACAAGCTACTCTTATTAAATGAATTCAACATCTAGAAAATATTCTTGAATAAATTTACATATTTTCCCATTTTAAAAAAACCTTATAAATTAATCATTAAAAAAATATTAAAATAAATATCATAATCTAACGATCAATTAAATATTAAACATAAACATTAATAAAATCACTTTAATTTTAAATTATTTATACTTTATATTTTATTTCACTTTAATATCTTTTTAATCTATCCTCAATTAATAAAGTTTCTCATGATAAAGGGGCTATCACTTTCTCTTGATTCTCTTATGTATGAATTATCATTATATTAATACCTTAAAGATATTATTATAAATATTTTCCAAAAACCTTTTCTTTTTTAAAAATACTTATACCACTATTATGAAATCTTCTTAATCAACTAAAATCCTTTATATTTTTATAATATTTTTATATTACTTTTTATGTTTATGACAATTAAATTTTCATGGTAACTATGCTTGGAATTTGCAATAAGAATAAATTTAGATTTAGATTTTTTATTTTTTAAAAAATTTGAGAGGCAAGTGTTAAAGGTGCTTAAAAACCTAATTTGTTTGCAAAATACACTCATGCATATAACGTGAATGATAATAGTTAGCAAAAACATAGTGTAGAAAATAGAATGTATAATCGAATAATTTTGATATATAAAATAATATTACACGATAGCAAGGAGTTGAGCCATATATATATTTATCACTCTAATCAATATAAAAATTATTAAAAATAAATAAACAATATTCTATAAACATAAATATAAAATAATTATAAACAAATATTTAAAATAAATAAATGTGTTTAAATAATATAACTTATTTTACAAAGATAAATATTTTTATAAATCATTTAACATACTATGATTTACAAGAAAGCCTTGGTTGCGAATTTTTGCTAAAGATTAAGAAATTAGCATTGATGTTAAAAATGTGTCAATTAACACTCGAGCATGCTTCCACCATGAGTGTGAACTAAGCTTGATATTTGAGTTGTTTCTGCAAGGATATTCGTATAATTAATATTAGTATAATTAATTGGTTAAATAAAAAACAAAGTTTCAATAACAAAAGTATACTTTACCAACTAACAAAATGAATAAAGTAACCTATTGAGCATTAAAACAAAAGTATACTTTACCAACTAACAAAATGAATAGAGTAACGCTTTGAGCATTAAAACAAAAATATACTTTACCAAGTAACAAAATGAATAGAGTAACCTTTTGAGCATTAAAACAAGAGGTAAAATTATTCTATTAAAAGATATTAGTATAATTAATCTGGTTAAAGTTTCAATAACAAAAATATACTTTATCAACTAACAAAATGAATAGAGTAACCTTATTAAAATTTAGGCTTTACATAACTAGTCAATATCAAAACATATTCCAATTCCATATGATTCTATATGGGAAGATGAGATGAGATACATTCAAAATTATATTATTCACAGAAAAATTTATATATGATGTTAATGTTAAAATATACCTTTTTTTTCTTTTTTCTTTTTTTAGAAAAATGGGATAAGGTATATTTTTATCAAATTTTAAAATAAAATTAAAAATATGGTTTAATAATTAAGATGAGGTGTTACAATGTTAATTAATAATAATTAAAATTTAAATTTTGATAGATATATAACAATTTATTATTAATTAGTTAAATTTGGATATATATATATATATAAACTTGTTATTTTAACAATATCAATTGTGTTTACTATTTCTATATCAAAATTTCTTAAGTGTCACTCTCATAGCCATGGGCATTTGGTTAAATGGTCAAGATGAAATCAACAATATTTCTAGCTCTATCCTTAGCCTTATTAGGAGAAAGGACAACCAAAACCAAATGAATTGTTGTCACATGTTTTTACAATATTACCCCACACTAATATTTATGGTTTTAACAAATGGCATTACCTCTAAAATTATTAGATTAAATTGTCCTCCCTGTGGAGACCATTATAAGATGAAAGAATAATAATCTCGTCTGAAAAAGATACAAGTATTCAAAATATATTTAGAATACAATTCCTTAAGAAGAAGAGAGTCCCCTTAATCTTCACCCTTTATTGTTGTGATATTTATTTTTTGGTATAAATTGGGAAATAATTTTTAGCTTGTAGTTTATATAATGTTTGAATTCCACTAAAATTATGGTCAAATTGATGAAGGGCTAAAGGAAATTAACTATGAATATAGGAAGTCCAAAGGGTCCTTTAACTATGAATATAGGAATTCCAAAGGGGATTAGATGAAGTAGGTGAAAAAAGATAAATGGTAGGGATTGAAATTATCATTACTAAGGATAAGAAATGGTGCGGATTGAAATTATCATAACTAAGAATAAGAAATAAGGATAAGAAATTGTGGGGATTGAAATCATGAAGATATTGGATAAGAAAACAAAATAAAGTTAAATATGTGGTAAATTTTTGTATGATAATGTTTTTACACATAATTTATATTAAGTCTATTAAGAATTAGAGCACAAGCTAAGCCAAACAAGTATTGGCAAAAAAGGATTTATGTCATTCTCTATGCATTGTATTAATCTCATGATATCAATTTATGATGCATGAACTTGATCACTATCCAGACTCATTGACAATTCATCAATAATGGATCATGACAACACATCATCAATAGATAAAGTTTACAACTCATATCAATGTGGTCTATAACTTTGTGGTTTTCTAGGTACTTACAATCTAACATTATCTCCCTCAATCAAAAGTCAAAATAATTGTACCATTAACGATAACTTGTATCATCTTCAATCTAAAACTAATGAAATTAGCTTTGATGAAGATATGCTTGGAAAAATACAAATACCTAGATGTTAAATAATTCATTTGGACGTGAACAATTGCGATGTCTGAACATTCAGATTTTCCTTATTAGCAACCCAATACCATAGTTTGATTGATTTGAGAAGACCATTTTCTATGCTAGAATTATTAAATGTTCATTGATTTTTATGAATGATAGGACTTTGAATCTTGAAGCCTAACTATCATCATTGATATCTAATATTCCCCCATGTTAGGTGTAAGGTCAGAAATTTTTTGAAGGGATCCAAGCTTGAGCTCTAGATTCTTGTGTTCTTCAAGAGTTTATAGTTGAAGGGTTTTAATCTTGAGCTTTGGATTCATTTTATTTTTCAAGGAATCCAAGCTTCAGCTTTGGTTTCCATATGTGGCGGTTTTGATGGTTTGACCATTAGCCATCTTCACTTGATTTGGTGATTTTTTTGGTTGAACAATATCTATCTTACATTGATTTGGTGGTTTTTTTTACCACTAACCATATTCACTTGATTTCGAGGTTTTTGGTTGACCACTAACCTTCCATTGATACCAGTGTTTTTGGTTGATCACTAACCATTTTCACTTGAATGATGTGGTGGTTCTGGATAAGCACTAACTAATTTGATTTGAACAATGTGGTCGTTTTGGTTTACCATTAACCATCTTCATTTCCGCCTTTAAGGCGCATGAAATTTGCATTGCCATACTCCCCTCCTATGTTAGTGTTTGTAGCATCAGATGTGTTCTAGCCACGAATTTTGATGGAGGGGCTAGAATACACGAGATCTCCAAAACCTAGAAATCATTTCTGTAAATTCCACCTAAAGACAACTTAATTATATTATTAGCCGGTTTTTAAATATTTCCCAAGTCTAAACTTAGGGAGTATGATTAATTAATTCAAGGTGTGGATGATCTAGAAACTCACATGTATTGACTTCAAGTTAATCCTAGCCATCGATTAAGATTTAATCTTCATCATTGGAGCCCCAACAAAGGATTATAAGAAGAAGTCAATGGGCACTTGGAGAAGACACTTGAGCAGTTCGATTTCATGAGCAAACCGATTTCCAGAGTAGCAACAGTTAGTTTCCAGAGAGAGAGCTAGTGAGATTGAAGCAGTAAGGAATAGGATCAGAGACAGTGAAGTCGAAGGAAGGATTCTAGATCCAGTGAGTACATTTGCAGAGAGGAAAAAGAGCCACATAGAGGCTAACATAGAGGCAGCACAGTAGCCTCTAGAGGCAATTCGATTCTGCTGGGGAAAAGTCGTGTTTCAGTGCAAGAAGCTGGACAATGGTTCTGAAGTCCAGGAGAGACATTTTTCCAGACAGCAGCAGACCGAACAGCTTGAGGAGAAGTTGGTTCGAGCTGAGTGCAGAAGTGATTGTGCTAGTGTGACGTAGTAGTTGCGCAAAGCCAGTTTGGATGGCTCACTTGGAGATGAGGTCAAAGCCTAGATTTCCCTGTGGAGTGAGGAAATTTCCTCACTAGTTTTTTCTTGCCAGTATTTCTCTATAGGATTATCAATTTCAGCATCCCGTTGTACTCAGATCATTTTCACTACTGCTTAATATTAAAACCCTCATCTGTTGCACCGGTTTTCCCAAGTTAGGTTTTTTCAGGAGCTTTCGTCAAAAAATAATTGTTATTTTATGTGTGTGTGCTAGCATTTCTTCTAACGTTTATTCTTCTGCAGTTTTTATTTGTGAAGGTTGCAGTGTATTTATTTTAGTATTTGCCATAGAAAAATGCAGATAAATTATTAAATTTAATTAACAATTAGGAGAGATAATATTAGTTGCTGCAATAGGATTATGGTTTTCGAAATTTTCACATGGTATCAGACTGTAGATGATCATCCAAAGAGCTCAGTAGGGAAGACAAAAGGAGTTTCGATGTTTAGTGTGGGCAGCAGAATGAAACCCTCGAGGGCAACGCAGTCACTTTTCCAAGAGGTCGAGCAACTTTAATCGTTTTTTTCTGGGAGAGCGACAAAAAAATTCAGTCTCTCCAGATTGAGTGGCTCCAGAGGCAGAGGGAGCAACCCAGTATTTTCATAAAGCAGATCTCTAGATGGATGCAATAGTTTTGCAGTAGTTTGCTAGAGCAGAGCTAGCGTCGGGTGGAAGAAGAGCACACGCAGAGGCAAAAATTTCCTTAGGGAACTTCAGATCTCAATAAGTTCGATTTTCCCTGCAAATCAACAATCGTTGTGAGCAGAGTCTCTCACTCTAGAAGGGAGTGTGAATAGTTGAGCAACAATTGAGTAGAAGGGAAGAGGATATTTTCAACATTTGTGAGATGGCCACTGTTGGGCTTTGTGATCAGGGCAGGTTGGATGGGGCTTCCAAGTACATCATTTGGAGGGCAAGGATGTCTTTCCTTCTAGATGAGTTTGGCCTGAAAACATATATTGATGCAGTGGTAGTGGTTCCCACGGATGCGGATCAACTGAAGGAGTACAAAAAAGAGATGGTACGGGCAAAGAGATTGATCCTTGATGGTGTTAGGGATCATGTGGTCTCGCATATGGCTGGCAAAGATACTGCCAAGCATATGTGGGATGCATTTGCCACGTTATACCATGGCACTTCCGAGCAGTGGAAGATGTATCTCAAGGAGAAGTTGAGATGCATTCAGATTCAGAAAGGGGAAGGTATAGACCCTTTCCTCACCAGGATTCAGGAGGTCAGGGATCAGTTGTCAGTTGTTGGGGCAACCCCTCAAGCTTCGGAATTGGTGTGGTTGGCACTCAATAGCATCTCAGAGGATTGACAAGTCTTTGTCCAAAGAATATTGGGAAGAGACATGCTACCAGTTTGGTACAAGATGTGGGATGACTTGCAGCAACAGGAGATGAGGCGAGCTCTTTTGAAGAGCTCCATCAGTGGCAACAATAGCAGATCGAAGCAGGTGAAGGAAGAGGAGAATGTGGCCCTCACTTCAAACGATCTCAGTCAGTGACAAGGGGAACAAAGGAAATAGAAGAAGTACATGTCAAAGGTCACGTGCTTCAGGTATGATGAGCTAGGCCACTATAATACCAAGTATCCTCTAAGGAAGAAGGGAAGGAGGAGAAGCGGGACCAGCAGGAAGCTTCCGCAAATATTGATAGGCTTTCCCCTAGGATGGAGGAAGACTTCGCGATGTTCGCTAACATACCTCCAAGAGTGAGGTGGGGTGACCTAGTTTTGTAGCCCCAGAGCACTACAGATGGGCATGATCCTTGAGGAGCCCACCTCATGGATCAATACCTAGCTACGGGGGCCCACAGTATTCAACAGCAGGATGGACTAGTGGCAGTTGATGCGGTCAGATGCCAAAGTGACAGTTGTAGAGACTAGTAGTAGTCAGATACTAGGAAGCGCAATGCATAGTTGGTAGCAATGCAGTTGGTACAATGCAGAGCCAGTAGCAGCGCAGAGCCTTTAGTGACAGTGCAAATGCTAGTAGCATTTAGGGCTTGGGTGACAAATGCATCATACTGAACACAATTGGTTAGTATTTCAGATACTTCTCAGTTGCAGATGTTGCAGTTGCGGCAACAGTAGATGAGAGGAAGTTTCAGTGTATATGGAATGTTGGTAGCGGTTCAATAGGGTCAACAACAACATAGATGCAGTTAATATCATATTTACGCAGTGGTTGGTGAGCAGTATGGCTAGACATCAGTAGCGTGACAAGAGATGATACAGAGATAGGGTGTTGTGGCAGCAGGTGCAACATTAGAACACATTCCTCGCTAAGAGGGAGTGTTAATTTTTGTAGCATAGGATGTTTTCTAGCCACGATTTTGGGTGGAGGGCCTAGAATACATGAGATCTCCAAAACCCATAAATCATTTTTGGAAATTCCACCTAGAGACAGCTTAATTAGATTATTAGCCAGTTTTTAATATTTCCTAAGTCTAAACTTAGGGAATATGGTTAATTAATCGTAATTAATTAAGTCAAGGTGTGAATGATCTAGAAACTCACATGTATCGACTTCAAATTAATCCTAGCCATCGATTAAGATTTAATCTTGGTTGTTGGAGCCTCAATAGAGGATTATAAGAAGCAGTCGATGGGAACTTGGAGAAGACACTTGAGCAGTTCGATTTCATGATCAGATCGATTTCCAGAGTAGTAGCAGTCAGTTGTCGGAGAGAGATCTAGAGAGATCGAAGCAGTGAGAAAGAGAGGCAGAGACAGTGAAGCCAGAGAAAGGATTCTTGATCCAGTAAGTACATTTGCAGAGAGGCAGAAGAGACACAGAGAGGTTGATGCAGAGGCAACACAGTAGCCTCTAGAGGCAATTCGATTTTGCTGGGGAAAAGTCGAGTTTCAATGCTAGAAGATGGACAGTGGTTCCAGAGGCTAGGAGAGATATTTTTTGAGACAATAGCAGACAAGACGGCTTGAGGAGAAGCTAGTTCTAGATGAGTGTAGAAGTGACTACGCTAGTGTGATGCAGTAGTTGCATAGAGCCAATTTGGATGACTCACCTAGAGTTGAGGTCAGAGCTCAGATTTGTTTGTGGAGTGAGGAAATTTCCTCACTAAATTTTTCTTGTCAGTGTTTCTCTATAGGATTTCCAGTTTTGGCATCTAGTTGTACTCAGATCATTTTCGCTGCTGCTTAATATTAAAACCCTCATCTGTTGTATCGATTTTCCCAAGTTAGGTTTTTTCGGGGACTTTTGTCCAAAAATAATTGTGTTATTTTATGTGTGTGTGCTAGCATTTCTTCCAACATTTATTCTTCTGTGATTTTTATTTGTGAAGGTTGTAGTGTATTTATTTCAGTATTTTCCGTAGAAAATTGCAGATAAATTGTTAAATTTAATTAACAATTAGGAGAAATAATATCATTTGTTACAATAGGATTCCGGTTTTTGGAATTTTCACATCCTAAAGGTGCAAGAGAGGATATTTTCTTCAATGCATTACCCCTCTTGAGGTGTGGAGAGTACCATCTTTAATTCATGTTTTAATTCATGAAAAATATAGAATTTCATCTGGATCATGCCCAAAATCATCTAGAATAATTGTTTGAAAGCTTTTGCTTTCATAATTTCTCCTTTTGTCTATGTTTTAAACTTTGTTTTGACTAAACAACAAGACTTATGCAACTTGTTTAATTGTTGATTCCATCTCCAAGAATTAATTCATCCATAATGAATTGTTTCCTCATCTTTCATCATCTTTTGACACTTTTTAGAGAGGTGAATTGTCTTCCCGCAATGAAGACGAGGATAGAGATCAAAACATTTTATCCCCATAAGGTCGATTCTATGACAATTTTGGCACTTATAACAAATACTTTTAACTAGTTTAAGAAATACTACGCTCACAAATTGAAATGAATTGGAGTAATCTAGGAAATGAAAGTTGTTTCCTTTATTATATCTTAAGCGATGTCAACTTCTTTAAAATAATAATTCTTCCCAAGATCTAACAAACATATTGTAAATATCATTTTGTAACTGTTGATGTTGCTGATTTTTTTCCACAACTACTATAGTCAGTATGTGTTTTCTATGACTCATTTCCAATAAATGTTCCCTTTTATTGATAGGATGATTCCATCTTAATCATATCCTTTGTTTCTTTTATATTAGCCATCAATTTTTTTGTATCACAAATAGCATCAACCATCTACATTATGCCTTGTGTGTCACAAGTCACATCAATCTTTTGGATAAGATCCTATGTACTACATGTCGCATCAAATTTACTATAAGTTTCTTTGTATCACATGGCGCATCAAACTTTTCTATTAGATCTTTTGTGCCACAACTTGCATCAACATTTTGGATTAGATCAATTGTTGAATGTATTGTACCAATCATGGGATCAATTATGTTTTCTCTTTGAATTAATTTCCACTCAAGTGCTTCAATCAATTTATCTTTCATACAATTTGAGTATGCAATCCAAAGTTGTACTCTTGTCATTGCTCGATTTTCTAAGAGGTGTTTTGTAAATTCTTTCTTGCTTTACCCATTTGCAATTTTTACTTGTCACGCTTAAACTCGCTCGTTTGCACTTGCTTCTTTAATATCACGCTCGCTTGATTTTTTTATTTTTTAACATTTGGGTGCCAAGTACTACCAAGAATGCGCCTATAATATCTGAAATTGGGAACAAACAGTAATACAAAGCACACAAGACTAAAAACTACAACAAAACAGTAAATGTTATTAAAACACCATGAAAGAAGCCAAGAACATCCGAGTCGTTTTATTGATCTTCTACTGGGTAAAAGTACAATAAGGTGCTTAGAAAGATGCCACCTGGGCCTGCACAAGTCAGGTTGAAATATCCCTCAAACCTGGACAGAAAACACTATTGATCTGATGCTTTGCGTGGCTCCTCCTCTGCACTGCTAGAGCTAGAACTGTTGTTGCTGGCTAGAAATGAACTATTGGTTGGGCCTGCTCCAATGCTCAAAAAATTATGGGATTAAAACCTCGGGCTCTACTCACTAGACCCACAAAAACCCACGAAAGGTTTCCAGAAATCCCAACCCCGAAAATTAGCCCCCTTGGGCTTGGCACGTTGCTCTGCTAGGTAATCTAGTTCTCTGGTTGAAATGCTGGAAGGTACTACTGAAAATCCGCCCCAAATCCCTAGTAGGAGGTGGCTAACCTCCCCTCCGAAACTCCGAACTAAAATCTGCTCTCTCCCAATCTCCCAACGCTTCTCCTCAATTGGACTGTGTACTCCCTACGTTGCCTGTGTGGCCTCTACATTGTCCTAGAGGGACTGCATATGCCTAAATGTGATCTTGTGAATCTCCTCTCAAAATCAGGTGGAACTCCTCTCCTGAGCGGGCACTCGAAGTCCCCTGAGGTAGAAGTTGAGATCTCTGCTCAGAAATTTATGAGCTAAACAACACTTGCAGACTCGGCTAAATAGCTCAAGCGTGCTACAGTCTATCAGACAGAAAATCAATGATTGAATGAATGAGGAATGAGCTTCTCTCACCCTCTTTTATCTAAGTTGAGCCTCCAATGTTCCCTTAGGCCCACCTGGAATGTGTTGCCCCTCTTCCAGCCTATCCCTGCGTTGTCTACTGCATTGCCTCTCCCACACTGCCATTAGGACGTTGTCTCATTCGAGTGGCTGGCCTCATGGACCCCACTTCAGCCTCAATATTTTCCTAAGTGACTTTAGAAAAAAGGAAAAAATTAACAAAATTAATAGTCCAATTAGCTGACTGCTAATTTGAAATATTACAGTCCTCCCCGCAAAAACATTGCATGTCCTCAAGCAACTGCAAAGATGGATGTTATAGGATCTTCTCCCCCTCCCAAGTGGCATCCTCATCTGGAAGGTTCCTCCACCTGATCAGATACTCCTTGACCACCTTGCTCCTCAAGTGCCTCTCCTTGGTATCTAAGATAGCCTTCAGCTCTAACACCAGATGCCCCTCGTCATTGGTAGGTGGTAGCTCTGAGGTTGCAGTCACATGTTGTCCCAAAGCCTTCTTCAGGCATGAGACATAGAAAATGTTATGAATCCAACTCCCCTGTGGCAATTCCAACTCATATGCCACCTCTCCAACCCTCCAGATCATCCTATATGGACCATAAAAGTGTGGCTTGAGCTTCTCAGCTCCCTTCTGCTTCAACGTGGATTGTCGGTACGGTTGAAGCCGGAGGTACACTAAGTCATCCACCTCAAACTGCCTCTCCACAGAGCCTCTATCCACGTACATCTTCTGCTGGTTTTGGGTTGTCGCTAAACTGTCCTTGAGAGCCCTGACTATGTCTTGGTTGTCTTGGATCTAGTCTTTGGCCCTAGGGGCCTTGCTAGCTCCAAACATCACATAAGCAAAAGTTAGTGCATTATAACCATACAAAGCATAAAACATACACATAGCGATAGACATGTGGAATGTCGTGTTGTAGCAGTATTCCCCCAAGTGAAGCCAGCGTAGCCAAGCCTTCTACTGCCCTGTGACATAGTTCCTCAAGTAGCCCTCCAACGACTTGTTAACTATTTAGGTCTTCCCTTCTGTCTGTGGGTGGTAGCTCGTGCTAGGTGTTAGCTCTGTGCGCAGTAAACGGAACAGTTCCTGCCAAAAACATCCCATGAACCAGTTGTCCCTGTCACTCACTATGGCCTTTGGAAGACCATGGAGTCTGAAGATGTCCCTGAAAAATAGCTTAGCCACTTGTGAAGCAGTGTACCGAGCTAAAATGGCGAAGAAATGGGCATACTTCGTCAACCGGTCAACCACCACAAAGATGAAATCCTTGCCATGTACCATGGGCAACCCAGTGATGAAGTCCATAGAAATGCTTTCCCATTTCCCCTTCGAAATGGGCAGCGACTGCAACAACCCCGTCGGATGGTTCAGCTCCCCCTTGTTCTTCTGGCAGATTTTGCACTCCCTGACATGCCAAAGTATGTCCTCCTTGAGGCCCTTCTAAGAGAACCTCTCTCTGATGGCCCTGTATGTCTTGGTGAACCCCTGGTGTCCTGAAAGCGGTGAGTCATGTGCTGCATGAAAAATATTCTCCCGTAGCTGGGATTTGCTTGTCAAGACTCAAAAAGATATGGTCACAGTAGTAGATGACCCCATCCATCACCCTATATCGGTCATCTGACACCTGCCCATCCAGTACTTCGCATGCAAACTGGTCTTTGGAGTACTCCACCAATAGTTGAGCCCTCCAATTTGCGTCAATGCCCATCAAGGATAGAGATGTTGGTCTCCGGAACAATGCATCTGCTACTACGTTGTTCTTCCCCTTGATATACTCAATGTCAAAATCATATGCATGGATCTTGTTGACTAATTTTTGCTTCCTCTCCTGCAACTACTTCTGCTCGAGGAAGAATTGAAGGTTATTGTGATTTTTCCTCACCTGGAACCTGTTCCCCACAAGATACTATTGAAACTTGGTCAACGCATGCATGATGGCCAGCATCTCCTTGTCGTAGATGGGGTATAGTCTCTCATGTGGCAACAACTTCTGCCTTTCGAAAGATATGGGGTGTCCCCCATGCATCAGTACTGCGCCTGCCCCTTCCCATGAAGCATCACACTCCAGCACAAATGGTTGTGTGAAGTCTGGCAAGGCTAATACCGAACAACTTCTCATCACCTCCTTGAGCTTGTCAAAGGCCCTCTCTGTAGTCTCAATCTAGCCGAAAGCCCACATTTTGGTGAGGTCTGTGAGGGGTGATGCAAGCTGTGAAAACCCTTTGAAGAACTTCCGATAGTAGGTACAAATACCCACAAACCCCTGGAGCTATGTCACGTTCTTCGGCTCTGGCTGATCCCGGATGGCCCTGATCTTCTCTTCATGGACTCTCACTCCATCCACTCCAATGATATGCCCCAAATAGAGCATCTCTGTCAAACCAAACTCGCATTTGGAAAACTTGGCATAAAAGTGTTGCTCCAAGATATGCAACACCGTCTCTATGTGCTGCAAATGCTCCTCCCATGTGCATTTGTATATGAGGATATCACCAAAGAATACCAGCACAAACTTCCGCAATTGACCACAGAAGATGTGGTTCATGCAAGACTGGAAAGTAGTCGGAGCATTGGTCAGCCCGAAGGGCATCACCAAGAACTCGAAATGGCCATAGTGACAACAAAATGCAGTCTTCGAGACATCCTGGTCCCTCACCTTGATTTGGTGGTACCCCGACCTTAGATCAATCTTGGAGAAGAACTTCGCTCCCCTTAGCTCATCCATCAACTCATCGATCCTGGGATAGGGTAGCGGTTCTTCATGGTCTTCTTGTTCAGGGCCCTGTAGTCTATGCACATCCGTAGTGTGCCATCCCTCTTCTTCACCAAAACCACTGAAGAAGTGAATGGACTTGTGATAGGCCTGATATGCCCCAATGCTCTGAGCTCAGGAATATCTCTCTCAATCTCATCGCTATAGGGCCTTGGGATGCCTGTAGGGGGTGCTGATCACGGCCTGAATACTGGACTCCAGCTCAATAGTGTGCTCAAACCCCCGATCCAGTGGACGTTCTAGTGGAATGTCCCAAAAAATCGTAGAGTAACGGTCTAGGATAGCCTACACATCTGGGTGTGTAGGCTGGCTCGAGACACCTGCATCCGAAATCCTCAACTCCACAGGCCATTCTATGTCTCCCTTCTAGAAATCTGCCTCCATCCTATGCGCAAAAATTGTTTGAGGCAAGTACGTGTGCATGCCCCCAAGCATCATTGGCTTCCCACTCTTCTTGTCCACAAACTCCATCTCTAGTGTCTTCCAATCAGTGGTGACCTTCCCAAGGGTGATGAGCCATTGGACTCCAAACACTAAGTTGGTGTTCGGAATATCAACCACGAAGAAGTGATCGGTCATGGTGTATGTCCCCATGGTTACTGACAATGCGGGGACATAATGCATGCACTGCATGGTCCTAGCTCCTGGAACCAACACAGAAAACCCATCAAAGCCTTTTGTCTGTATGCCTCTCCTCTACACCAACTAGGCATTAATGAAGTTGTGCATAGCCCCGATGTCTGTGAGCACTAAGAAATGTTGCCCCTGAACTGTTCCCCGAGCCCTCAGTGTGGAGGATCCTCTCTTGGTGCTCCCATGTCAGCATCTCCTCCCATCTCATAACATGTCTCCTCTTCTCCTTCACTGTCGGAGAAGAGACCTCGATGTAATGTGCCTTTCCTCCAGCACACCTGTGACTCGATGCCCATGGCTCCTGACAGGTGAAGCAGAGCTTCCTCCATCTCAAATCCCTTTGAGTTTCACCGTCCAAAGGCCCTCGACCCTGGTTCCCTTTTCGGGGTGGGGCTCTCACGTCCCTCCCTCTTTGTTGGAACATTGGTCTATTGCACATGGGAGCCCTCGTTCTCGGCAAAGTGTTCTACAAGTTTTTGGTTCTTCCCACTGCGGCCTGCAGCGTAGTAGGCCAAGTAGACCTCACTAGCCCACGCAAAGGTTTTGTTAGACCATCAATGTACGCGTAGATCTTCCTAGGCATGGACAAGTCTGGAACCATCAATGAAAGCCTTAAGAACTCAGAGATGTATGTCTTTGGGTTCCCTGTCTGCTTGAGCTTGGTTAGCTCAACAAAATGCTCCTCCAGATATTTCCAATCAAACCTCTCTATCAGTCTCCGGGTAAACTCATCATACGTTGTCACTCCTGAGTGGCCCAGAGTAGCCATACCGTGGAACCACTAGTCATGGGCTTCCCCTTATAGATGAAGTGCAACTACCTTGATGGCCTCTACCTCCGCCATCTAATTTAGCTGGAACTAAATGTCTAGCTTCTCCACCCAAGCTTTGGTTGAACATTTCAATGACCCATCGAAAGTTGGCAAGAAAATCCTGCCCACGGTACGTTGCAAGTCGTTACCCTACATGTACCCTCCTCCTCTAGTCATGCCTCTGGTTTGTTGTTGTTTTTCAGTTGGAAAAACTCATTGAAGGTGAGAGCACCTCCAAACTCTGGCCCGTAAGACTGACACTCCACAAAGTATTCTCCATAGTAAGCCACCTCTAGCTCTTGTGGTCTTCCTGTTCCTGCTCCCAAAGCCAGGAACATGGGCATTGTAGAACGATGTGGAGTGCGTGGCACCACCTGTTGCATAGCGTTAGGCTCAGGTGGGTGATGGGAAGTGCCAGATCCTTCTCCAATCTGGAATTCCCCTGGAATCCCCTTCTGCTTGTTATCTCCGACAATCTTCTGCCCCATCTCCTCTATCCTTTTAGTCAACTCCTGCATTGACTTTAGAAGGAGTTGAGCAAACTCCTTTCCATCATCTCTTTCCTCTGTCGTGGGTGCCTTTCCTCTCTCTTCTTCCACCGGAATGTTGTCTCCCTGGTTTGGTGTAATCTTGAGCCTCCTTTCTCTGCTCCTATACCTCTGTCTTCGATAATTGACATTCTGCCTATCCTATGGTGTCATAGACCGCGTGCTCCGCAGGCTGAGCCAAGTCTATGAGCTCTGATACCATTGTAATATCCCAAATTGGGAACAAATGGTAATACAAAGCACAAAAGACTAAAAACTACAGCAAAACAACAAGTGTCATTAAAACACCATAAAAGAAGCCAAGAACATCTAAGCCATTTTATTAATCTTCTGTTGGGTAAAAGTACAATAAGGTGCTCAGAAATATTGCACCTAGGCCTGCACAAGTCAAGCTGAAATATCCCTCAAACCCGGACAAAAAACACTACTGATATGTTGCTCTGCATGGCTCCTCCTCTGCGCTGCCAGAGCTAGAACTGTTGCTACTGGCTGGAAATGAACTGCTGGTTGGTCCTTCTCTAATGCTTAGAAAATTTCGGGATTAAAACCCCGGGCTCTACTCACTAGACCCACGAAAAACCCGCAAAGGGTTTCTAGAAATCCTAACCCCTGAAATTAGCCCCCTTGGGCTTGGCATGCTACTTTGCTGGGTAATTTGGTTCTCTCGCTGAAATGTTGGAAGGTACTACTAAAAATCTGCCCCAAATCCCTGGTAGGAGGTGGCTAACCTCCCCTCCGAAACTCTAGACTTAAATTTGCTCTCTCTCCCAATCTCCTAACACTTCTCCTCAGCTGGATTGCGTACTCCCTACGCTACCTGCATGGCCTGTGTGTTGTCCTGGAGGGACTGCATATGCTTGAATATGATCATGTGAATCTCCTCTAAAAATCAGGGGGAACTCCTCTCATAAGCGGGCACTCAAAGTCCCCCGAGGTAGAGGTTGAGATCTCCGCTTGGAAATCTCTGTGCTAAACAGCACTTGCAGACTCGGCTAAATAGCTCAAGCGTGCTACAGTCTATTAGACAGGAAATCAGTGATTGAATGCATGAGGAATGAGTTGCTCTCACCCTCTTTTATCTAAGTTGAGCCTCCAACGTTCCCTTGGGCCCACCTGGACTGCGCTACCCTCTGCCAGCCTATCCCTGCGCTGCCTCTCCCACGCTGCCACTAGAACATTTTCTCATTCGAGTGGCTGGCCTCATGGGCCCCACTTCACCCTCAATATTTTCCTAAGTGACTTTAGGAAAGTGAATTAGCTGCATGGCTTAATTGTGAGTCCCCCTTACCCACTTTATTTTCTGCTGAACATTAGAAAAAGTAAAAAATTAACAAAATTAATATTCCAATTTGCTGACTGCTAATTTGGAATATTATAGTGCGCCCTGCTGGCTCTGCGTCACCCCTCTTGGGCCCACGCTGCCTCTCTAGTGCTGATTTGCCTCTCTGCGATTGTGTTCTCGGCCTTGGATAAAAATCATGCTGTCGAATTGCCCCTCACTGCACTACAAGCTGACTTCGAAATTCTCAGCAAACCGCGCCCCAGAATTTTGACTTAGCTCAGGGGCTGCTACTTTATGTGTATTCTCCAACTGACCCCAAGCATTCCTTTAATACTTTTCTAGTTGACAAATCAACGGCCACGATCTAATCTCTAATCGACAACTAAGATTAGAAAAGACTTGATCCTCGTCGCTTAGAACATTCTCACGCACATGTTTAAATTAATTCACTTTAATTATTTAATTTCCCTAAGTGAGACTTACGGTCTCAATTAAAATAATTAATTATTTGAATAACTTAAACTCTGGGTGGAATTTCTCCGAAAGATTTCTAGGTCTTGGGGATCTCATGTGTTCTAGCCCCTCCACAAAGTTTTGGAGCTAGAGCCCATCTCTGCGGTAGCCTTCAAATCAGACTCTTCTTTACCCTTCTTTTTCATAGGGCATGTTGTGGCGAAATGTCCTCATTCACCACACCTAAAGCATCTGACCTTTGAAAGGTCTTTCTTCTTCTTCCTCTGCTACCCATGTTATCCCTTAGATGCGAGAGCTGCATCTTCCTCCTCCTTCTTAATCTTGATCCCTCCGTTGCTCATGCCCGCCTTGGTCATCCTCCTGATCTCTTCTTGTCAAAGAGCTGCCCACATGTTTTCCCAACTTGGAAGCGTTGCTCTATGGTCCCCACGACAACCAGCTGATCATAGATCGCCTTCAATCTTATAAGGAAGGGGTTGATCTCTTCTCCCTTCAGCATCTGGAATAGTCGAAGCTGATTCTCCAGAAGCATTCTCCTTTGAACATAAGTCCCCTAATACAATGTGGTCAAGGAAGTCCACATCTCATGTGCTGTGTTCTTCTTAGCAATGTGTGGGACCACATGATCCTTGACTCCGTCCATGATCAAGCGCTTAGCCTTTGCTTGAGCTTCCTCATACTTCTTCAACGGATCAGCATCAACAGGAACAACAACCACGCTCTCGGCGAGATGCTTGATATGATGCTCATCTAGAACTGATATGATTTTGACCTTCTAGATGACAAAGATGGATGCTCCATCCAAGCTATCTTGATCCCTTAGTCCATGTGTGGCCATCTCTGCTCAACTGAAAGATGTCGAACTGGTTCACTTGTCCCTCTTTTACTGCCGACCCAACAAAAATCAGATCTGAGATTCTTGGCGCTAGAAACCCCGAAAGAACCCGCTCCCTCTGAAAAATGATGTCCCTCCCGGAAATCCTTCGCCAATTGATGTCGAATCAGTCCTCTCCGATCACTCTTTGCTGTTGATCAACATTGGATCTAGATTTCTTGGCAAGAAGTCTGCTGAGGAACTGCTTTCCTCTACTTTTCCATGCCCTGCTAGAACCTGTTTTGCACCAACAGAAACAATGCCCCACCAGCGACTATTGAAGAAAAAAGATATGCACTTCCAGCCACGGCAACTGGAAAGACGGAGGCTTGAAACCCCTACGCTGGCCCAAAAAACATTGCGTTGCCACTGCTGTAGCTACAACGTCACCCCTCCTGGTTGACGCAGGCTCTGTGTGAGCTCCACAGGTGACTGCGTCACCCTTCCCTGCCTCTCTGTAGATCTGCATTGTCTCTCGGGACAACTACCTCCCTGCAGCAAATTTTCTTCGATCTTTTGCTGATGGCTTCAGCGCTTCATGATCTGTAAATGCTCTGATACCATGTGAAAATTTCTGAATCCTCTAAACAAAAACCCTACTGCAGTAAATCTGATTTACTTCTCCTACTTGTTTATTTAACGTAACAAGTTATTTTCTAAATAATTCATGAAAACATCGAAGTAAATACATTGCAGCCTACACAATTATATAGATCAAGTATTGAAGAATAAGCAATCATGCAGACCAAGGACACACAAATTTTTCGGACAAATGTCCCCAGAAAAACCTAGTGCGGGAAAACCGGTGGAGCAGTTCTTGAGGGTTTTATTATTAAGTAGATTTCTGAATACAAACTAGGGTGCCAATGTGGCTCACCCAATAGAGAAAATCCTTGGTAGAAGTACCTCTATCCGAAGATAGATGTTATGGCGGATCCAACAACTGGATGAAGAAACCCCATAGGTGACTGTGCAGTCCCCAGTGCTGTTGAGCGATGGCTACAACAAGCTAGACTGTGTCCCTTCTCCAAGAGTTGCGTCACCCTCTCTGTGAGCCTTCTCGACTCAGAAATCAAAACACTGGACGGCTGCCCGATCTGCCCAACAGAAACCCCAGCGCAACTCTCTAAGTGACTGTGTCACCCTCTCTGGCTCTATGTCCCTCTTCGTGAGCCCTGCTGGCTCTGCGTCACTCATCCCGGGTCTGCGCTGCCTCTCTAGTGTTGATCTGCCTCTCTGCTATTGTGTTCTTGGCCTTGGATAAAATCCCGTTGCCGAACTGCCCCTCACTACACTACAAGCTCACTTCGAAATTTTCAGCAAACCGCGCCCCAAAATTTCGACTTAGCTCAAGTGCTGCTACTCTATGTGTATTTTTCAACTGAACCCAAGCCTTTCTTTAATACTTTTCCAGTTGACGAATCAACAGCCGTGATCTAATCTCTAATTGACGGCTAAGATTAGAAAAGACTTGATCCTTGTCACTTACAACATTCTCACCACATGTTTAAATTAAATCACTTTAATTATTTAATTTCCCCAAGTTAGACTTAGGGTCTCCATTAAAATAATTAATTATTTGAATAACTTAAGCTCCAGGTGGAATTTATCCAAATGATTTCTGGGTCTTGGAGATCTCATGTGTTCTAGCCCCTCCACGCACATTCGATGCTACCCAAAAATCAACACCCCTCTCTCATTGCAACGAACTCACTAACTCTCTCTGGCAACTCAGCGCTGCTACTCAGGAAATCGATCTGCCAGTGAACTCAATTTCTGCAAGTGTATTCTCCAAGCCCCATCGAGTTTCTTCTTATAATATCTCGTTGAGACATCAACGACCACGAGTAAAACTTAATTGATGACTAAAATTAACTAGAACTCGATCTGCGTCTTTTTCTAGAAGATTCACATCTGACTTAATTAATATCTTTTAATTAATCATATTTCCTAAGTTTAGACTTAGGAAATATTAATAATTGTTTAATTATTTTAATTAAGTCATCTCTAGATGGAATTTCCAGAAACGATTTCTGGGTTTTGGAGAATGCATGTGTCCTAACCTCTTTGCCAAATCTCGAGGCTAGAACACATTCGATGCTACAAAACTAACATACAAGTCCTACTAATTCAAATTAGGCCTAGAAGTCTCTCTAAATCATAAATTAATGGGAGAAAAAGACCCTAGGTCACATGGCGACCTGATAGCCAATGTGAAACATAAGTAATTAACCTGCAAGAGGGCTAAAATGTTGACGTCATGTATGTGTTGGCCCTTTTAGGGCATGCATTGGGGCTTCTCTAGTGCCAAGGTGTGTGTAGAGGGCTCTTGAAATCAAGGTCCTGGGGTTGGCCCCTAGATCTCCGTGCAGATCATACTAAAGGCCCCAATTTTGGGTTTGGGGCACAAAACTTGGTCCCATGGGTCTCCAAGTGGTAAAGTCTATGTCTCTGCTCCAACTTTGAGGGTACTGAAGATGGTGCTAGCCCTCCCATGTCTCAAGGTATGAGACAAACCTCATCTAGGCCTTGGATCAACAACCTGAATTACATGAAGTGCTAAGCCAACTGGGGGCATGTTGGTCTAGGTGCATCATCCCATGAATAATATTAGGCAAGGTGTAGAAGCTATGGGAGATGAAGGTACCCATGGCTATGAATGATGCTCTTAAACTATCTAAAGTCCCATGGCTCTCAACGCATCCTCTGTGGATGTCAATATGTCCCTCTGGAGGACCTAGATCCCAGTTAAGTTTCCTAGACATATAGATGGAACCACTTGCCAATTACACACAATATCCAATGCTGCAACTTTCATCATCGGTTACATTAATCATTAGTGCATCTAAGTGAACCAAGCTTGAAAGAAATATAATAACACTTCATATGTGGCTTCTCTTCTAAAATTGGGGCCTTAGTCACGTAATGGTGTTACCTCCCTAGGTAGGAGTGGCTAATAGACAACCCCATTAGGTGTTTCCAACCCCTAAAGGGCATTGACATGTCCTTAGTCTTCCCTTCAATCAATAGGTGCCATGTGAATAATGATGGAACAAAAGGGGAAAGGGGACTCAATGGCCAAGTGCCATGATCAAAGGGACCAACTGTGATGTAATACCTCATCCCGTGTGTATAGATTTGAGGAGGGAGCAATTGTGGATCCATGAGTTGCCTAGATCTTTGTTGTTCCACCCCTCTATATTGCCTTTTACTTTTCTTGATTTTTCCTTGTATTATTGCTCGCAGCTCAAGGAATTGGAGCTTGATTTGTATGATATATAACAATTATTACCCCATTTGGGATTGGGTAGTTCATCCCCCATCAGGGGTTGGGACATGCAAGGGTTCTTTGTCTTCTATGAGATAGGGAAACATTGAACTAGGAATCGAGTGATGGCCATATGCTAGAGGTAGAGCTCATGCTTGGCTTTTGTCCACGTGCTAATTTATAAGTTTGACCATCTTTTGCATTTTTATTTGTCTTTTGTTTTTCTTGTAGCCATTATATGCTCTTTCTTTTTTTTAGTTGCATCAACCTCCCAGGGTGCATTTTCCGACCCTACCCAAGGTACGAGGATGTGTGGATGCCAAATCCCAATGAACCAATGGTTAGTTGACCCGAAGAAGGGAGGTGGAATAAGGGCTTGTAATGTACGATGGAAAGTGGTAAAATGATAGATGGGACACACTATCTCAATCATGGATTCCCAATGGTGCCCCTCCCTAAAGCAGTGGGCCATTAGGGATAGTCCCATTGGACTAGGATAGAAAATCCACCCCCCATTTAAGGTGAGGGAATAAGACTACAACCAAGATCCTTCTTTCTTCCAAGTCACCCTGTAATTCATGTCAAAATGCCCAAATACAAACAAGCATAAGCACTCGATTGCATAATGAATAACGTACCGTTTGATTAAAAGTCCACCTTCCAACATGTGCTCTTGATAAATGGGTGAGGAAACATATGACTAATACAAGTGGCAGAGATATAAATGGCATGTCACATTGGCTACAAAGTGACTCTCAAGGGTTGGTGGCTGCTCGCTAGAAGAGATGACTAGGAGAAAAGTTTCTCCTTGGGGTCACCTACTTTTGGTGGGTAACATCTGGCTACAACTGGGACATGAGCTCACTGTAGATTGCATGATCCATGTACTCGAACGAGGAGTTCATGAGACCTCCAACAATCTTCTAGGATCACAGAGTTGTAACTTCTAGGATCACAGACTTGTAACCTGCACATCACAATACAATTGTTTGGGAGCATGCTCACTGGGTGTACCATAATCACCCATGTTTTTCTTAGAAGAAATAATTCATATAAAAAAGTAAATCTATACTAGATGCAAATCTAATCTAGCATTAGAACATGATATGATGATATTAGCTATGCAAAAGGAATATCCAATGCATCTACACTACTATACATGATATGTATATTAGATATGTCACGTTGTTGATGTCTGGCTACTGTTGCCCTCCAACCATTGCACAACTCTGATATGCTACATCCGTGCTGCTGCTGACCTTGCTGAACTACTGCCAACACTGCATCTTTACTGTAACTCTGTTGCTGTTGCTACCGCAACATCTGCAACTCCCTCTCATCTGTTGTTGCTGAAATTGAGAAATATCCAAAATTATGAACCAATTGTGTTAAGTATGATGCATTTGTCACCCGAGTCTTGACTGCTACTAGCCTCCGCGCTATCACTGAAGGCTCTGCATTTCTGCTGACTCTGCACTGTGCCAACTGCATTGCTGCCAACTCTGCCCTACGATCTCCAATATCTGACTGCTTCTAGGCACTGCAACTGTCACTCTGGCATCTGACTGCATCAACTGCCACTGGTTCATTCTGCTACTGAATACTGTGGGCCCCCGTAGCTAGGTACTGATCCATGAGGTGGACTCCTCAAGGATCCTACCGATCTGTAGCACTCTGGGGCTACAAAACCAAGTTAGCCCACCTCACTCTTGGAGGGATGTTTGCAATCATGGCGAAATCTTCCTCCAGCCTGGAGGACAACCTATTGATCTCGGCAGAAGCTGCTTGCTGGTCCTGCTTCTCCTCCTTGTCCTTCTTCCTGAGAGGACACTGAGAACTATAGTGGCCTAGCTCGCCACACTTGAAGCACTTGACTTGTAATTATGAATTTATGTAATGAAGAGATAAAGATAATAAAATGTATTTATTGTAATGCTTGCCTCATGGGTTTAATGGGCAAGGAGTTTTTATTATAGGTCAAAGACTTCTTCTTGATGTCTTTAGGGGTTTGTCATCTTGTCATAAATGTATAATTTAGATTCATGTATATGAAGTGTTGTTACGCTTGTGGACAATTATTGATGAAAAATATGCTCCAAGACCTTGTCAAAGTGCTCCTTGAAGTCGATTCAGTTTATGGTTAAAGGATGCTCCATGAAGTCGGCCTACTAGTTAGAGGTCATGTCGGCCTAAAGAGTGAAAGACTGTCCCTGTAAATAAGACAGGTTTGCGGCCTCATTGTACACATTCAAGTTCGACAAAAAGCTCTGTAATGAAGTGTGAGTTAAGGTCTGAAATGGATGCGTAGAAGGGTCTCATTGTATCACAAAGAAGGGGCTCACGTAGTACTTGGTCTTGGGTCTCTCTACCACAGCAAAGGATCCACAATCTCAGAGAAAGTAAGGGCTGTAGTTAGTGCGAGAATAAGGTAAGCCGAGGGTCACTTCAGTACTGTTATCAAGTGTTGTAAGAAAGTGCGAAGAAGGAGACACTACAACAATACAAGGGATATCGGTCTAAGGTATCTACAATATGAAGGAAATACACAGTGTAAGCAAGGAGACACTATAATAGGACAAGGGATATCAGTCTAAGGTATATACAGTGTGAAGGAAAGACATAGTCTAGGGAATCAAGACAGAAGGACGAGAAGTCAACCCTAGGAGACTGAGGTCCGAGACTAAATCAAGGAAGGCAGTAATTTATCTAAGGACCGAGTTCCTTAATGTTGGTGCAGAACGATGCAGAAAAGGTGATCAACATAAGAAGCCTAGAAGGAGCAGTGACAAGGTCTTGGAGGCATATTGGTATCAAGGGCCTGTGTCATGGTCATGGTACTTGTCAATTGAAGATCTATAAGAAGAATTGCTTTTGGGTTTTCCTCTCCAAGAGGGAGAGGTTCTGGCCTTGGTTTGAAGAGCCTAAACTTTCTGTCTCTTGTGTTTTGATAATTGACTTGATGAAAGACATAATAAGCTAACTAAGATAAGATCTAAGTGGAAGAAGCTCAACAAGTATAACACATGCCGTTATCAAGTAAGAGAATTGAATTAAACACTGCCCTACTAAATTCTCAACATGGTATCAGAGCAAAGGTGCTAAAGGGCTATTTGGCAAGAAGACACTCAAGTACCAAGAGATCAAGGATCAATTTTCTAGAAGGCAAAAGTCAGAAATCTGCATTGAAAAGTCAATCTTCGGATTCTAAAGAGGCGGTTTGCAGAAATTGGAAAGCCATCTCAAGAAGATCAAGGACACTATGTAGAAGCCATCACCATCGAAAACTATTTGGTGGTTAAATCAAATCAACATTGTTGTAATCACCATCAAGCCACTCTTGATCATCATCATCATCAAGGATTCAAGGTGATTTAGCTCTCTTGAAGAAGTCAATCTAAGAGGGTGCTTCTACTACTATCAATATCATCATCAACAAGGAAGCTAGTTGTAGAAGAAAAACATCTATTCAAGTAAGTATATTTATGACTTCATCTAAATCTGTCAAAATGTCTTTTCGCTAAGAAAGCAACAAACTGGTTGGGGTTTCAAACTTTCTTGGAAGAAAAGGGCAGATCTAAATCTTATTGAGAATGAAGTCATATCAAAAGCTCAACAACTAGACCTTCAAAAAAAGATACTCAAACTCATGCCAAATACATGAAGGGAGATATAAGAGCCCATAGGACTCTAATAGAATCGATAAAGGACTCTCGCGTCCCCTATGTATCAAAACTAGAATCTTCAAAAGAAATATATGACAAATTGGTGGAGCTATTCTCGGTAAGTATTGCACGGGAAGTAATATCTCTAAGACAAAATCTATACAAGTTGAAGATGTCTAGAGAGGAGGGAATAAGTTAATACTTTATGAAGATTTCTGAAATATGAGATCAACTGTAGGAATTGGGAGAAGTAATGTCTGATATAGAAATGACTACAGTGGTGCTAAATGCTCTACTGGAGGGATGATCTGTGCCCTATGTAGAGATCCCAAAGATGAAGACTCCTCAAAAACAAAGAAATTCATGACATTGAAGGAAGGAGTTCTTCATGAGCAACTGGGTGTTTTCATCATTGCTGCTACAGGTCCCTGGTTAATGAGTTTCTTACTTGGAAGAAAATTGAAGTATGTCCTTCTTGAATTAAAAGGAAGTGACAAATATGATTCTCTAATACATGTGTCATGCACTAGACCAGGACTAACAACCGTAAGTCTTAGTGAAGGTCATGAGGAGAGAATGGATAGACACATCGTTCTAGTCTCCACCAGGGAAGACAAAATGGAGGATTGGGTAATCATCTAGCGTTCGATACTCTTCAGGGGATGTATTAGGGCATCCAAGGAAAGAGTATTCGTGGAAGGACGAGCAATCCTTGAGGATTGGGAATCCAATAGTAAGAATAGTCTTGGTGGACATATCTTGAGTGAACCCGGGGGGATATGATCCAAGAAAGACAATGATGAGGGTGTGTACTCATCATTGGCCTCGCCAACATTGTAGCTCATGGTCTTGTGGAGAGATGGAGCTGTTAGTTAAGGCCTTGCACTATGACAATGCCGGTTGATATGATGCTATGCAAATGAGATTACAAATCAGATTCACCTCATGAGATTCTTCAGATTGAGAGTGACCATGTACCATTATGAATACCTCCCTAGTTAAGAGAGAGTGTTGGAAAGTGTAACTAGGTTTGGTCTTCATAATGACTTGTAATTATGAATTTATGTAATGAAGAAACAAAGATAATAAAATGTATTTATTGTAATGCTTTCCTCAAGGGTTTCATGGGTAAGGAGTTTTTATTATAGGTCAAAGACTTCTTCTTGATGTCTTCAGGGGTTTGTCATCTTGTCATAAATGTATAATTTAGAGTCATGTATATCTAGTGTTGTTACACTTGTGAAGGACAATTATTGATGAAAAATATGCTTCAAGACCTTATCAAAGTGCTCCTTGAAGTCGGCTCAGTTTATGGTTAAAGGATGCTCCATGAAGTCGGCCTACTAGCTAGAGGTCATGTCGGCCTAAAGAGTGAAAGACTGTCCCTATAAGTAAGACAGGTTTGCAGCCTCATTGTACACAATCAAGTTCGACAAAAAACTCTGTAATGAAGTGCGAGTTAAGGTCTGAAATGGATGCGTAGAAGGGTCTCATATAGCACAAAGAAAGGACTCACATAGTACTTGGTCTTGGGTCTATCTACCTGAACAAAGGATCTGCAATCTCAAAGAAAGTAAGCACTGCAGTCAGTGTGAGAATAAGGTAAGCCGAGGGTCACTTCAGGATTGTTATCAAGTGTTGTAAGAAAGTGCGAAGAAGGAGACACTACAACAAGACAAGGGATATTGGTCTAAGGTATATATAATCTGAAGGAAATACACAGTGTAAGCAAGGAGAGACTACAACAAGACAAGGGATATCGGTCTAAGGTATATACAGTGTGAAGGAAGGACATAGTCTAGGGAATTAAGACAAAAGGACGAGAAGTCATCCCTAGGAGACCGACACTGAATCAAGGAAGGCAGTAATTTGTCGAAGGACCAAGTTCCTTAGTGTTCGTGCAAAACGGTGCAGAAAAGAAGATCAACATGAGAAGCCTAGAAGGAGCAGTGACAAGGTCTTGGAGGCATACTGGTATTAAGGGTCTGTGTCATGGTCATGGTACTTGTCAATTGAAGATCTATAAGAAGAATTACTTCCGGGTTTTCCTCTCCAAGAGAGAGAGGTTTTGGCCCTGGCTTGAAGAGCCTAAACTTTGTGTTTATCGTGTTTTGATATTTGACTTGATGAAAGACATAATAAGCTAACCAAGATAAGATCTAAGTGGAAGAAGCTTAACAAGTATAACACAATGTCATAAACAATTATCAAGTAAGAGAATTGAATTAAACACTGCCCTACTAAATTCTCAATAGATAGTAGCATGAGCTCCCTCTTAGATAGACTTCTTCAAGAGTGGTGTGAAGAGGTAGATCACCTTGCATCCTTGATGATAACGATGACCAAGGATGGCTTGGTGATGGTTCCAACAATGTTGACTTGGCTTCAATCACGAGATAGCTTTAGATTTCTTGAAGATAAAGATCACCTCCTTGATCTTGCTTTTCCTCTTGAAAGGACCATGATGTATAAGTCCTTTAAGTAAGGTCTTTGGTCTTCTTGAGATGGCTTGAGGGTTTCACCAGCTCCTTGCAAATTGCTCCTTGAATGAAGGTTTTCTTCCTTGGATCTAGGGTTTTGACTTTTCAATGTAGATCCCTTCTCTTAATGCTTTTTTGAAAATTGACCTTTGACCTTCTTTCCGTAGGTTGATCCTTGTGTCATCTTGCTAAACTGCCCTTTCTTATTTTCAGCACCTTAGCTCTGAAACCATGTTGAGAAATTAGGGCTTTTATTAAAATTTCTCTTCTGATTTATTAAATTACTTGTGATTTTGTTATGATTCTTTCACTTACATCTTATCTTTGTTACATTATTATGTTCTTCATCAAGTCAATTATCAAATGCACAAGATACACAATATTTAGGCTTTAAAGTCAGGGCCAAAACCTCTCCCTCTTGGAGAGGAAAACCTGATAGTAATTCTTCTTATATGTCTTCAATTGACGAGTACCAAGACCATTACAAAGACCCTTGACACTAGTATGCCTCCAAGACCCTTGTCACTTTCTCTTCTCGGCTGCTTATGTGGATCTTCCTTTCTGCACTGTACTCCACCAACACTAGGAAAAACTCGGTTCCTAGTCCCAAATGATGTGCTCCTTCTATGCCCTCCTTTGATCGATCCTCAGCCTCCTAGAGACTTCTCCTCAACCTTCCTTTCAGCGCCCTTGATGCCCAAGACCGAGATCTTCTCTTGCTATAATGCCTCTTCGTTACGCTATGTGTATCCTCCGCCCTGTTCAGAGATATCCAAAATGTGATGACTCAAGATCGAGTCCCTCCTTTGCACACCTTGCAACCTTCCTTTCTTCGCTGCCTAGTATCTTTCTTTTGCACTGTATAGTTACCTTTTTCCACACTTTAGAGGAGACATTTTCCGCACTGTATAGGAGACCTTTTTCCTCATTGAGGTGGCCCTTGGCCTACCTGAAGTATGAGAGGTAGATATAGACTTAAGACAGGGCTAGATAAGCCCTTCTCTCCTTCGCTGCTTAACCTTATGTTTTCGCACCAATAGAAGACCCTTAATTCACACTTTTATCTCAGACCCAATCCAAATAGCTTGTATCCAAATGAGGCCGCAGTCTCCTTATTTATAGAGGTTGTCTCCACTGTTCTAGGCCAACATGATGATTTGAGAGTAGGCCGACTTTACCAAGGAGACCCTTCCATCATATTAAGCCGACTTCAAGAGGCTAGTTGACAAGGTCTTGGAGCATACAATTACATCAAATTTTTTCCTTTTAGAAGTGTAACATCACTTCATATACATGACTCTAAATTATATTTATGACAAGACGACAAACTCCTAAAGACATCAAGAAGAAGTCTTTGACCTATAGTAAAAAACTCCTTGCTCATGAAACCCATGAGGCAAGCATTACAAATACATTTTATTATCTTTGTCTCTTTATTACATAAATTTATAATTACATGTCATTATGAAGACTGAGCCTAGTTACACTTTTCAACACTAATTGCCTTTGCGAAGTCTCTGTGTCACCCTACGCAGTCTATGCGTCACATCAGCGCAAAACTACATCACCTCAAGCTATCTCATCAGCTGCTGTCTGGGAAACTGATTCTCCTGGCCTTTGGAACCTCTGCCTAGCTTCTAGCATTGAATCTCGACTTCTCCCTAGCAAAATGAGATTTCCTCGAGAGGGCACTGCGTTGCCTCTGTGCTGCCCCACTGTGGCACTTCTGCCTCTCTACAAATGTACTCGCCGGATCTGGAAAGCCTCCTCCGACTTCACTATCTCTGCCCCTCTCTCACTGCTTCGATCTCACTGAATCACTTCCCGCAACAAAACGCTGCTACTTTGGAAATCGATTTCCCAGTGAAATCAAACTGCTAGTGCTCACCAATGTGTTTTCTCCAAGCCCCATCAACTTCATCTTATAATCTTTTGTTGAGAATTCAACGACCAAGATTAGATCTTAATCAATGGCTAGGATTAACTAGAAATCGATCCATGTGACTTTCTAGAACATTCACACCATGACTTAATTAATTAATCATATTCCCTAAGTTTATACTTGAGGAATATTTAAAAACTGACTAATAATCTAATTAAGTTGTCTCTAGGTGGAATTTCCAGAAACGATTTCTAGGTTTTAGAGATTTCATGTATTCTGCTTTCGACAAATTTTCAAGGCTAGAACACATCCGATGCTAAAAAAACTAACAATGTTAGCAGTCAACTCGACCAACAAAGAAGAGAGATTTTGGCCACCCAATTACAATAGATAAATGCGATCCAAAAATCCAGTAAGAAATCGGTGATAACTTGACCCAAGTGTAGCTCAAAACTTGGCCCCCTTATTTATCAAACTTGGCCTCCTAGTGTTAGCTTGGCTCCTTATGTGAATGGCCTCGCAGATTAGGAATAAACTCAATATGTTTAAGAGAATAAAGAATACCAAAGTTCAGGGTATAAAATGAGTTGATAACACCTTTAAACTTACTACATTTCTGCCATTGTCTCTTCTTCTTCAATCATTGAAGTGCAATGTTAGAACCTGAGTGATTCCACTCCACTACTAGCTAAGGTGTATAGTTTCAACATCGAAACCAACAACCAACAAAAAAATTAGGGTTTCCAAAAACCCTAGTCTTTTTCTCAAGAGCTCTCCAAAATGTATTTTTCAAGTGATCAAATGCAAGAGTGAGAAGATACTCCTCATTTCGCTTTTTGATCTCACTTAACCCTTTTGTAACCCTTTTAACTTTTACTTTAATAAAGTCACTTTAGTGGGTTTTCTCACCTTATAATTTAAAAGTGACTTTTCGTTAGCCTAGGATCTGTTACAACAAAATCTAGCAGGGCCCTAAGGGGGGGAAACCTACGGGACAACTACTAGACTAAGTGACAACAATGGGACAATGACCCACTATCCCCATAGCCAACGTCCCTTTCTCTTCACAAACTTTCACCGATGGGTGCAGTCTCGGTATGGTTGTGATCACCTATAATAGATATTCTAGGTGTTCAAGGTGATGGAGCTATCGCTCATTCAAGGAGAGGCTCAATAAAGGTATGAGGCTCCAAGGAAGCAAACCACTCTCTAAGAAAAACCGTAGCAAAGAAGGCACGAGACCTACGATTTTGAGGTTTCTCGATGGTAATAGGTATTTACAAGGTCAAGGCTCGAGAGAAGAAAGGGCTTCTTATGATTTATTCCAATTAATACTAAGCTGATACAACCCTCAAAGAAGTCCCAAGGTGAGAGAGAAAGACCTAGGTTTTCCCTCTTAGAGTAGCGCCTAGGGCAAGAAATTTTATGGATAAAATTCGGGCGGATGCCCACCAAAACTGGCGTATAGGTAACCTAGACCTTGAGCTTGATGTTTGGACCCTCGAATTCTCAAAAAATCACCTCCCTAAAATTTTGGTGCAAGCCCTAGATTTTTGCCTTGCCTTTAGGGGACCGAAATTTAGGAGGAGAAAATTGTTAGTCTTTTTAGCATCAGAGGTGCTCTAGCCACGAAATTTGGCGGAGAGGCTAGAATACATGAGATCTCCAAAATCCAGAAATCGTTTCTGGAAATTCCACCTAGAAGTGTCTCAATTAGATTATTAACCGTTTTAAAAATATTTCCTAAGTCTAAACTTAGGCAATATGGTTAATTAATTGGTATTAATTGAGATAAGGTGAGAATCATTTAAAAAGTCACACAGGTCGACAGGGAATTAATCTAGGCCATTGATTATTTTTTAATCTTGACCGTTGGTGCTCCAACAGAGGATTATAAGAAGAAGTTGATGGGTAGATGGAGAAGACACTAGCGAACATACTCAGTTGCCCAGGAAGTTCGATTTTCTTAGTGGCAGAGATGCAACAAAGAAGATAGAGCCAAAGGGTGAGTAGCAAGTGGTAGAGGAAATCAACAACATTCCAGAAGGAAATATTCTAGTCCCGGGAAGAGGCAGTGAAAGGAAGGCCGAGATCCCCAGAGGTTCTGCACAAGCATTGTGTAGAAGGTGACACAGGAGGTTCAATGTGTGGCTAGGGAGGCAATTTCGGGGGAAGAAATTAGCTGTGAGATGAGATAAATTTCTCACAATAATTTTGCCAGTACTTTCCTCAGATTAGATTGCCAGTTGAGCATCTAAATTATTGTACTAAGAATTGCTGCTAAAGATTATTAATAAAGCCCTCATCTGCTGCAGGGTTTTCCAGGGACAATTGTCCAAAAATAACTGTGTCAAAATTCTTATGTGTTCTAGAATTTCTCAGTTTCCAGTATTTTTATTTTTCGCAGTGTTTTTATGGTGAAAATTGCAGTAGTGATTTATTCATTGTTTGCCATTGCAAATAAATTACATAATTAAATTTACAGTTAAGAGAATAATTTCTAGTTATTGCAATAGATGAAATTTTCACATGGTATCAGAGCCTCACTGACCAATTGGGGAGCTCTTAAGCGAAAGAAGGAATTTCGCTGTTCAGTAAGAGCAACAAGCCAAAATTCCTAGTGGTAGCACAGTCCATTGCTAGACAGGCCTAGTTGTTTGAGAAAGTTCGATTTTTCAGTGCAGAGGTAGAAAAATTCGACTTTCCAGATTGAGTGATTCCAGCAGGCAGAGGGAGCAACTCAAATTTTCGCCGGGCAGATTTCTGGCTGGACGCAGAGGGTTTTGCAGCAGTTTGGAATTGCAGAATCAATGTTGGGTAGAAAGAGGAACAAAACACTATAAATTCTTTAACATGACCATGGACACAATTGACATTCAGGAGGCTTCAGATTTGTCTTCCAGAACGAAGGACGAATTTGCTTGCTTGCCAGGATCAACTTCACAGGGTGTTTGGTATATAGATAGTGGAGCATCAACTCATATGACAAGTGTTAGACAATGTTTCTCTAGCTACAAGGAGGAGCAAATGGACTTCTAGATTACTATGGGAAATAGAACGAAATGTACTCTAGTAGGGAGAGGTACCATAGATTTTCAGAGGGAGTCCGGACTCAAGAGTAAGCACCAACGCTACAAATGTATTGCATGTGCTAGGATTAGGTATGAACCTGATTTCAGTCTCCTAGGTACAAGATAAGGAGTATGATATCCACTTTGTAGGGAAGAAAGTGTATGCCAAACACTCAAGTTGGAAGAAGGTAAGACAGATTGGAGTTCGAAGCAACAAATTGTACAAGTTGCAACTCATCTCTCCAATGGCACTAATATGCAGTGACAGTAGCAGTGGGAAGGAGCTGAATGAGTTATGACATGGAAAAATGGGACATTTACACCATGGAACACTTAATATGCTCAAAGAAACAGTAACAAGGGTTCCAAAACTTGGCACGAAACACGATGATGTGTGCAGAGGATGCATACTTGGGAAGTATGCTAAGGCAACATTCCCAAGAAGTGACAACAGAGCAGTCGACGTGTTAAGACTTATACATTCAGATATTTGTGGCTCGATGTCCACTAGAGCTCTCAGTGGTGTCGAATGCTTCGTCACCTTTATTGATGACCATTCTAGAAAACTTGGATCTACTTTTTGAAGACCAAAGATGAGGTCTTCGATCGTTTTAGAGAGTTTAAGGCTCTCGTGGAGAATTCGACAGGAGAGAAGATCAAGGTGCTTCGATCAAATAATGGTGGAGAATATATTGATAAAGACTTCACAGATTTTTGCGTGATGGAAGACATCAGAAGAGAATTGACAACTCCATATAATCCACAACGGAATGGGGTAGCGGAGCGGAAAAACAAAAGCATAGCTGGGGCTGCAAAAGCTATGTTATATGACCAGGATATGCCCATCTCTTTTTGGGCAGTGGCATGTAACACGACAGTATATATTCAGAATAGGACTCCTCATAGAGCATTGGGGAAGAAAATGCCAGGAGTTTTCACAGGGAAGAAGACAAAAGTTACTCACTTCAGGATTTTTGGCAGCGTTGCTTATTGCCATGTGCCAGATGGAAAGCGTACCAAATTGGATCAAATTGTAGAGAAGGGGTTTCTTGTGGGGTATAGCGAAACCTCAAAGGCATACAAGATCTACATTCCTAGCAATAGGAAGATAATGGTGAGACGAGAGTTTAAGTTCTTGGAGGACCGAGCTTTCAAGAGATCTTGTGAGATGCCTGTAGGTGATCAAAATCAATCAGCAGAAGCTCCTTTGGTCCAACAATAGGGGCAGCCACAGGGACAGCCAGTGGGATCGACAAGAGGACAGTCACAGGGATTGAGTACAATGACCATTACTAGTATTTCCTCAAGTGCAGGAGATCCAGGGAGTTCTTAGCAGATGGAGTAATAGAGGCAGCATGAGGAGCTGGTTGAACCTCCCACCACCAGTAGTCGAGCCATCAGAGAGGTTCGTCAGACATTGAGAGATGCAGAGGAGTTTGTTGGAACTCCTTGGACGAACAAATGACAACGTAGACAACTTGACAGGTACCAAGCATTGGTGGCTTAGGTTGCAAAACCTTCCAGCTTTTAGGAAGCTGCACAATGTCAGGTGCGGATAAACGCCATAGTGGAAGAGTATATCTCTATCATGATGAATGAATTTTGGGAGGTAGTGCCTAGGCCTGAAGACAAGTTTGTTGTAGGTTCTAGATAGATCTACAAGATCAAGTATGTTGCAGATGGCAATGTGGAAAAGTACAAGTCTAGGTTCATGGCAAAGGAGTATGCACAAAAAGAAGGGATAGATTGTGAGGAAGCCTTTGCCCCAGTTGCCAGATACACCTCTATCCGGTCTGTTATATCCCTAGCAACTCAGATGGGATGATAAATTCACCAGATGGACGTCAAGACAACATTCTTGAATGGGGTGATAGAGGAAGAGGTGTACATAGAACAACCAGAGGGCTTCGAGACTCATGAGAGGTGCACTCATGTGCGTAGACTGATGAAAGCTCTATACGGGTTCAAACAGGCTCCCAGGGCATGGTATGGTCGGATTGACAGCTACTTGCAGCAGATGGGATTCGTCAAGAGTGACGCAGATCCCAACCTTTACTATTTAATGGTAGAGGGTGAGCCACTCATTCTAGTATTATATGTGGATGATCTCTTCTTGACAGAATCATCAGGGCTCATAGAAGATTGCAAGAGAGACTTGACAACATAATTTGATATGAAGGATTTGGGGTTGATGCACTATTTTCTAGGATTGGAAGTGTGGCAGAAGGATGGGGAGATCTTCCTTGGGCAAGGAAGATATGCTACAAATATTTTCAAGAGGTTCAGAATTCAAGATTGTAGACCCATGACTACGCGCATGATCACTAATTGGAAGAACATAGATGCATGAGATGACAAGGATGTCGACCCCACCTTATATAGACAACTTATAGGGTCTCTCATGTATCTGGTTAACACTAGGCTAGATATTTACTTCGCAGTCAATACCCTCAGTCAGTTTATGGTAGAACCGAAGAGGGTACATTGGGCAGCAGCGAGACATATTTTCAGGTATGTGTGTGGCACAGTCGGGTACGGGTTGAGATATACCCAAGGGGATGATGTCAAACTACGTGGATTCATAGATGCAGACTGGGTAGGTAGTTCAGTGGACAGGAAAACTACCTCTACGTATTGCTTGAATGTTGGATCAGGGATGGTTTCTTCGTGTAGAAACAAGCAGAAGTTAGTAGCACTGAACTTTGCAGAAGCAGAGTATATGGCAACAAGCACAACTACGTGCGAAGCTATATGGCTTCAGAAGCTGCTAGTAAGCTTGTTCAGGCAAAGGATGAAGGCGACAAGTGTCTACTGTGATAATTAGAGTTGCATAAGGCTCTCTAAGAATCCAGTGTTTCATGACAGGTCGAAACACATAGATATTCGATGTCATTTCATCAGAGATTGTGTACAACGTGGAGCAGTCCAGTTACAGTATGTTCCCACAGAAGAGTGGGTTGCAGATATACTCACGAAAGCTCTACAGAGAGTTAAGTTCGTCTATTTCAAAGAACAAATGGGTATGGTGGAGAACCCGTTTCAGTAGCAGAGTCGGATTAGATGATTCTCAGTTGCAGCAGCAACATATGAGAGGGAGTTGTAGTGTAGATGCAAAGTTGGCAACAGTACAACAGTGTCAGGAACAACACATATGCAACGTATCTCAGAGTTGCGCAGTAGTTGGTGGGCAGCAATAGCCAAACATCAACAACGTGACAGGAGATGATACAGAGACAAGGTGTTGTGGCAGGATGTGTAGCATTAGAATACAGTCCTCGCTAAGAGGGAGTGTTAGTTTTTGTAGCATCGGATGTGTTCTAGCCACAAAATTTGCTGGAGAGGCTAGAATACATGAGATATCCAAAACCCATAAATCGTTTTTGGAAATTCCACCTAGAAGTGTCTTGATTAGATTATTAACCTTTTTTAATTATTTCCTAAGTCTAAACCTAGGGAATATGGTTAATTAATCAATATTAATTGAGATAAGGTGAGAATCATCTAGAAACTCACACAAATCGACATGGAATTAATCTGGCCCATCAATTATAAGAAGAAGTTGATGGGTAGATGGAGAAGACACCAGAGAGGATACTGTGTTGCCCAGGCAGTTCGATTTTCTCAGTGGCAGAGATTCAATGGAGAAGATAAATCCAGAGGGTGAGTAGCAGGTGGTAGAGGAGGTCAACAACATTCCAGAAGGAAGTATTCCAGTCTCGGGAAGAGGCAATGAAAGGAAGGCCGAAATCCCCAGAGGTTCTGTGCAAGCACTGCATAGAGGGTGACGCAGGAGGCTTAGCGTGTTGCTAGGGAGGCAGTTTCGGGGGCAAAAATTAGATGTGGGGTGAGAGAAAATTCTCACAATAATTTTGCCAGTACTTTTCTCAGATTAGATTGCCAGTTGAGCATCGAAATTATTGTGCTCAAAATTGCTGTTGAAGATTAATAATAAAACCCTCATCTGCTGCACAGGTTTTCCCACATTGGGTTTTTCCGGGGACAATTGTCTAAAAATAACTGTGTCAAAATTCTTATGTGCGTGCTAGAATTTCCCAGTTTCTAGTATTTTTATTTTCCATAGTATTTTTATGGTGAAAATTGCAGTAGTGATTTATTCGTTGTTTGCCGTAGCAGATAAACTGCATAATAAAATTTATAGTTAGGAGAATAATTTCCAGTTATTGCAATAGATGAAGTTTTCACAAAAATATGGAGAAAGAGGAGTTTGATCCCCAACATCCTTGGACTAGTGCCGAGTCCTTTTCGCAATGGAGTCTTGAGATGCTTAAGATAAAATAATCATAAAACACCTTCTAAGGAGTCTCGAAATTGATGCCCTCGGTACCAATTTCAAACATTTACCATCTTTAATATATAATGGAGTTTCATGAAGAATTCAAAGAAAATCATTCACTAGGACATTCATTACATCCCTTGTATTGGATAACATCTGCAATACTCTACTAGAAAATCTTTCCAAATTTAATCTTCAACGATTATGACACAAATTCCATACATTAAACAACTTTTAAAGAAAAATTCCATCAACATTAAGCACTTACAAATAGACATGCAATATATCCATCCATCATTCAAGAAGAAGCTCCCAAAGAAGAAAAGCGAATCATCTTCCACACATCGAAATGAATCAAAAGAGTGTCCAATAGCTCCAAAGAAAAAGTGCGAGTTCTTTTACAAGAGAATCAATCCAAGTGTGATGATGATCTCTCACAAATGAACTTGTGTTCCATTTATATGAGTCTCACTAAGTCGAATTATTAGCCTGGGGGCCCCTAACATTATAAAAATGTGCAAAATATAAGCCTTGGTCACATGCCGACCAAGTAGCCTTTTAAAATTATAAATTAGTCTTCCAAATGCTAACTGAGTTGATGATGTCATGCTGATGTAGGGCCGTTGGAGGGCCACGTTGAGTCCTCTAGGTGCCAAAATGTGAGAGAGGGCTCCATAAATCACCAATTAGGGGATGACCCCTAATTCTTCATGCAAGTCATCATGTGGGGCCCCAAAGTAGTTTTGGGACACAAACGCTGTTCTCATGGGTCTCCAGATGATAGATAAACTTGTATAATGCTCCAAATGAGGGCTTTGATGATGGTTCCTACTTTCCTATGTCTCAAGTGTGAGACAAACCTCCTATGGGCCTCGGATCTGCTGCCACTCCATATGGTACATTGGCTAGGCACACTAGTCCAAGTGCATCATCTCATGAATAATGTGGGGCAATGAACAAACTATTGAAGGTGCTGAGGGTGCCCATGGTGTGAAACAATGCTCTGCACATGATGGGAGTACCATGGCTCTCAACGCATCCCTTGTGGTGTCAATATGATCCTTTGATGGACTTGGGCCCCAATTAAGTTGCCCAACCCCTAATGAAACCACTTGCCACTTACATAGAATTTCCAATGCGCCTCCTCACCTTTAAGTACAATAATTCATTAGTGCATTTAAGTGAAATAAGCTTGTTTATCAAGGACACAATGAGACTTCATATGGGGTTTCCCTTCCAAATTTGGGGCTTTGAGCTCGAAGTAGTGTTACCTGCCTATGTAGGAGCGGTTAATAAATGACCCTATTAGGTGTTCCTAGCCCCTAAGGGGAAAGACAGGTCCAAGGTACATCCTTCAAGTGATAGGGGTCATGTGAAAAATGATGAGATGGATGGGGACACCGGGGTCTTAATGCCAAATTCCATGGGTACAAGGGTGGCAATGACGAGAATGTCGACATATTGGGCATATAGATGTAGGAGGGAGAAGTCGTGGATACCTGAGTTACCTCGACCTTGGTTTTTCCACCCTTCTTCATTATCCTTTTGCCTTTTCTTGGTTTTTCCTTTGTATTACTGCTCGGGGCTCCAAGAAATGAGAGCATGTGTGTTATGATGTAAGCAGTTACTACCCCCTTTAGGTGGAGGAGTTCATTGCTCACCAAGGGTTGGCACATGTATGGGTTCCTTAATGATGTGGGGGCACTCATAGGCCCTAGGAACCAGGGTGATGGCCATAATGATAAGGGGTAGAGCTCATGTTTGGCTTTTTCCCACGTGCTATTTTAATGTCCCGACCATCTTTTGCATTTTATAATATTCTTTTCTTTTGTTTCTTGCTTGTGGCCATGATATGATTTTAACTTTCTTTTAGTTGCATCAACCTCCGGGGAAACATTTCTAGGCTTGATCTAGATATGTGGACAAGGGGAGGGGGTGTGCCGGTGTTGGAAAATCGGAAAGGCAGAAATATTTTCTCTTTGTTGATAATTACTTGTGATTTCTTTGCTTTATTATTATCTTTCTTATGTTCTTCTTTTATCTTAGTTCATCAAGCAATTACCAAAATCAAAACATGAAGATCAAAGACACCAGATGTAAGTGCACAACCAGGGAAAAACCCCTATAAAGGGGAAAACCCAGTCAAGAACTTTTCCTTCAGTAGATTCATATGACAGTGAGACAACCAAGACCTTAATAAACTTTCCTCCTCCACCAAGTCAGCCTTTCAATGAGATACAACACCTTTTAATAGTCTCTTCTTGTCCAGCATCTTCAACCCACGATCAACCCAGAAATTTCGGTCCCATTTACTGCAACTACTGCAAAATTTTTGGCCTCCCAGCTACTGTAGATTGTTCGCCCCCCTCCAACACTTCCAAATCTTCGCATGTGTGAACTTGGAGAGAGAATTTCGACTTCTTATGCTTGTGAGAGACCTCCTCCTTTGCTATCCTTTTCCTCTTTTTCCATAGAATTTTGCAGATCGAACTTGTTGTGAGTGAGTGACAAATGAGGACGAGTAGCTGCCTTTATATAGTGTGATTCTGCTGCCCAGTTTTAGGCCGACTTATCCAGTTTGAGGCCGACTTGGTGGAGGAGCCCTAAATGTCCTATTTCACAAGAAAATAAATTTCTTCTTTGACAAATAAATTCTAAGAAGGGTTCTTTACAATATGAAACGGAGAAGGACATTTGACATAAGCCCTAGAAGTCTTTAATGGAGACTTTGACCTAAAAACAATTGACTCAAGCATGAAACCCATGCTTTAATAAGTTAATTTATTTAATAATAAATTAAAGAGATATCAACGCCTTAGAAATAAGCCACTTCGAGGGGGCAACCTCCAATACATTACATGAATGAACAATTCTTGGATGATACAATTTACAAAACCTCCTTTCTATATATAGGAGTCCATGGGGCCATAATGTAATCCTAGTGGGCCACAATGCAATCCTAGCCAACCTAACAATAATAATTTAAGGGCACAATAATAACAAAATGGGGGTTACAAGGGTACAATAATAACAATAAGGGGGTTACACTAACAACAATAAGGGACTATACTAGTAATATAGGGACCTAACATGCCCCTCCTTCAAAAAAGTGTTGTCCTCAATGCTTGAGTAGCTCTGGGTGCTTCTGTATAAAATTCTCATCCTCCCATGTAGAATCTTCAGTGGGTAAGTTCTTCCACTTGATGAGATACTCCGAAATTGATCGATTTCGTAGTTGTCGAGTTCTTGTTTCCGTGACCGCTTCAGGTTACAATATGATTTTTACTTCCTCATCAAGTTCGGGCAATATTGTTTGAACTGGAAGATTTTCACCTATAACCTTCTTTAAGCATGAAACATGGAAAATTGGATGCACTCTTGAAGAAGTAGGAAGCTCCAATTTGTATGCCATAGTACCAATCTTTTGCAACACCTTGTAAGGACCATAGTACTTTGGCGATAATTTATTATTCTTCTTAGCTTGCTTGAGGGACATTTGTTTGTATGGTTGTAGCCGTAAAAATACCCAATCTCCTACATCAAAACTTCTCTCGCTGCGATGTTGATCTGCCTGTTGTTTCATTCGATTTTGTGCCAAAGTCAAGTTATCCTTTAAGAGTTGGAGAACTTCTTGCTGATGCTCGATGTGATCTTCCACTGCTTGAACCTTCTAATTTTCTCTTAAATATGATGTGATGGATGGTGGATGATATCCATAAAGTGCCATAAATGGGGTCATTTTTGCTGCAGTATGGAAGGAAGTGTTATACCACCATTCAGCGAGAGGTAACCACTTGACCCATTGTGTTTGTTTATCAAATACAAAACAACGAAGATATCCTTCAAACATTTATTTACTATCTCAGTTTGACCATCAGATTGAGGATGATAAGATGAGCTATGAGCTAATTGAGTACCCAAACAAGAAAATAACTCCGTCCAAAAATTTCCAGTAAAAATGGGATCTCTATCGCTCACAATAACCCTTGGGCTTCCATGTCGCTTTCGAATTCTGTCCATAAATGTAGTAGCAACTGTATTTGCTTTAAATGGATGAGATAATGCACAAAAGTGTGCATACTTGGTAAGTCTATCAACTACCACCATGATGACACTCTTTCCTTCGGACTTAGGTAAACCCGTGATAAAATCCATTGAAATCTCCTCCCAACGTTGACTTGGAATGGATAAAGGTTGTAGAAGTCCTGGGGTCTTGATTGTTTCCACTTTATTCTGCTGGCAAACCAAACATTCTGCCACAAACTTTCGAATATCAGATTTAAGGCCATCCCAAAAAAATTCTTTCTTCACCCTGTGGTAAGTTTTTAAAAATCCTGAGTGTCCTCCTAAAGGAGAAGTGTGCAATTCCATAAGAATCTTTTGTTTTAGTTGGGAATTCTTACAAAGATATAAGCGATATTTGTACCATAAGGAATCATTTTTCCAACTAAATGTATCAGATGTACTAGGATCTTGCCGCAACTTTTGAATGAGTATCCATACATCTTTGTCCTTCTTCCATTCATCTCTTGCTTCAGTTATCCAATCTGGTTGGATAATAGAAATGGCACAAAGCAATGCTTCCACCTCTTCATTCTTTCTTGAGAGTGCATCTGCAACAACATTAAGCTTTCCTTTTTGTAGATTATTTCAAAGTCATAACCCAACATCTTTGTGACCCATTTTTGCTGCTCTTCTGAAGATAGTCTTTGTTCCAAAAAGCGTTTAAGACTATCATGATCAGTTTTTACCTTGAAGTGTCTTCCCATTAGGTAAGTTCGCCATTTCTTTAGTGCATGCAGTATTGCTAACATTTCCTTCTCATAAATAGGTTTCTGTAAATACTTTCCTTTGATTGGACGACTTTCAAAAGCAATGGGTCTTCCTTCCTCCATTAAAACAACACCAATTCCATTTCCTGAGGCATCACATTCCACAATAAAGGTTTTTGTAAAGTCTGGCGTAGCTAAGACCGGTGCTAGGCACATTGCCTCTTTAAGATGTTCAAAGGCCTTAGTTGCTTCAGGAGTTCATGAAAATGCATCTTTCTTCAATAATGTTGTTAGAGGTGCTGCTATTCTCCCATAATTCTTAACAAACTTGCGATAATACCCTGTTAACCCGAGAAATCCTCACAACTTCTTTATGGTTGTGGGGGCTTTCCATTCCTTAGTGGCTTTAATTTTGTTAGGGTCTACCTTAACAACCTCGTGAGATACAATATGACCCAGATATTCCACCTCTTGTACTCCAAAGAAACATTTGGATTTTTTTGCATATAATTGTTTCTCCTGCAATAGTTTGAGCACCCTGTCAACATGTTCAACATGATCCTTCCAAGACCTGCTGTAGATTTGTATATCATCAAAAAATACTAGCACAAATTTTCTAAGGAAGGGTTTGAAAATGGAATTCATCAACCCTTGAAATGTAGAAGGTGCATTGGTAAGGCCAAAAGGCATGACCCAAAATTCATAATGACCCTCATGAGTTCGAAATGTTGTTTTTGGAATATCTTCAGTCTTCATTCTAATTTGATGATATCCTGAACGAAGATCCAACTTGGTAAAATAAATTGCTCCATGTAATTCATCCAATAATTCATCAATCACAGGAATGGGAAATTTGTCTTTAATGGTGAGCTTATTGAGCTCCCTATAATCCTGACACATTTGCCATGATCCATCCTTCTTGTGTACCAATACTACAGGAGCAGAGAAAGAACTTTGACTAGGTTGAATTATACCCGCCTCTAACATTTCTGCAATCATACGTTCAATTTCGCTCTTTGGGAAGTAAGGATATCTATAAGGCCTGATGTTTGGAGGAACACTTCCTGGAATCAAATGAATAGCATGATCATGATCACGAATAGGTGGGAGTCCTTTGGGAGTTTCAAACACCTTGGAATGATTGTCCAAGACTTGTTGGAGATCTGCAAGAATAGATGATTTTGATGTTGGAACTTCTAGTGAACATAAATTGCACAGACTCTAGAAGAGGTCTAAACACTATTACCCTTTTCTTTTTTATATGTCCTTCTATCTTGAGAGTTTGAGGAGTGGTAATTCCTGCCAGTGCATTACACGATATGGTCGGATTCATTTCTTCCTCTTCTAGGGGTGGTTCCCGGTGTATATCCTCTTCTTGTTCATTTTCTTCTTCTTCTTCACAATCTATGTAAAATAATTTCTTCTCAGCACACTTATGACCTTTAGTGTATTTGCTATCACAACTGTAGCAAAGCCCTTTTGCTCTTTTTTCTTCCAATTGTCGTGGTGTCAACCTTGTAGGTTGTGGAAATCTAGGCGTAGCAACACTTCCTTCTTTATAGAATTGAGTGGTAGGCTTCCTTGTCGCCATAATTTTACATTCAACTTTTCTTGCCAACCTGAATGCCTTCTCCAATGAATCAGGTTCCAAAATGCGAACTTCATGTTGAATGTTATCCTTTAAAGTGCCTGTGAAGAGATCAATCCTGTGTTCTTCTGGAATATTAGTTACCCTTATATTCAATTTTTGGAAGTCCTCAATGTGCTGCCCCACTAAACCCTTTTGTTTGAGATTTATCAATTGGCTAAAGAAGGTGTTGCTCTTTGTATCCTCATAATGTGCTATCATTTCTTCCGTAAAAATCGACCAAGTGACAATTTTTTTACGGGAGCAAAGCCATCGATACCATACAAATGTATTTTGTTCTAAATGTAAAGTTGCAATGCGTACCTTTTGCGTGTTTTGCACGTTATGGAGATCAAAATATTGCTCCATCTGTAGTATCCATGTTACAGGATCCTTTCCATCAAACTTCCTCATATCCATTTTTGGAATATGGTGGTTCTTTTCGCCAACATTCGAGTTTATGGAATCATGATTAACATTTATTTTGTTCTCATCAGGAGGTTCTTCTCCTATATTTCCGCCATTAGGAATCATTTCGGGTTTTAAGCTTGTCATCAAGCCTTCCATGTATGCTTTTAGATCATTCTTCATGTCATCCATCTTAGCTTCCATGCCGACTTCCATGCCATCCATCTTAGCTTCCAAACCATTCATCTTATCTTCCACGCCTTTCTTCAAACCATTCATCTTATCTTCCACGCCTTTCTTCAAACCATCCATCTTAGTTTCCACGCCTTTCTTCAAAACTTCCATTTCATTTTTTGTTGTTCTTTGCGAGAGCGAAATTTGTTGCATTTGCTCTTGTAATTTTGACATGTCATGCTGCCATTCTTCATCTTCATGAGTAATAGTAGAGCCTTCTAAAGGCTTAATGGGTGTTGAATTCTTTTTAGGGGCCATTTCAGACTCCAATATTGATATTTATTCTACAATAGGCCCTTGCAATCAATTCAACTTGATTCTTCAAACAAGACTTATGCAATTCAGAAAAAAAAATACACACCTTTTACTAGCTTTGAGGAGCTCGATATTGAAATTGAATTTTCTCTGTAATTGAAAATCTTCGATATCTCAAATTCAGCCCTGTAGTAGCCCTCTGAAGCTTCTTTCAAATGCCACAGATCTGACCTGATTTGGATTCTCCAAGACAAATTTGTGTCCAATCTCCCACAATGACCTAATTTTGGACTGGTTCAGTAGAGCGAACTTGTATGACTTGCCACGTGTCATTGTTTTGTTCTTTGTCTCTGAAATTGATATCCAAGAAACTACAGGCTGTGTTCTTGCGACTAATTTTGACGGCACTCCAATCCAATCTCCAGAGAGAGAGTTATTGAACTTTTCCCACGATCACCTCTTTGAGATGAAATTCTGGAGCCTGAAAAGGCACTACCTTCCACAGATCATATCTCCGAAAATATTGCGAACCAAGCTCTGAAATTTTTTGACGAATTTCCTCAGGATTTCAGCTTCGCACCATACAAATTTCAGATTCTGAACCTTTGTAGAAACTTTTGTATAGCGAAAATTCCACGATGACCTGTTTAGGAGCTTGAAAACAGACCTAACGTCCACAGATGATATGTCCGCAAATATTGCGAACCAAGATCTGAAATTTTTAGACAAGCTTCCTCAGGATTTCAGCTTCGCACCATAACAATTTCAGCTTCTGAAACTTCGTAGAAAAAAAGTTATAGCGAAAATTCCACGATGACTTGTTTGGAGCAGCGAAACCCTAGAATCCCAAGCCTCTGATACCAAATGTTGTGTAACCAGCTCCAAAAAGAGAAGAAAAGAGATATCAACGCCTTAGAAATGAGCCACTTCGAGGGGGAAACCTCCAATACATTACATAAATGAACAATTCTTGGATGATACAATTTACAAAACTCCTTTCTATATATAGGAGTCCATGGGGCCATAATGTAATCCTAGTGGGCCACAATGTAATCCTAGCCGACCTAACAATACTAATTTAAGGGCACAATAATAACAAAATGGGGGGTTACAAGGGTTCAATAATAACAATAAGGGGGTTACACTAACAACAATAAGGGACTATACTAGTAATATAGGGACCCAAGAGTTCTGGGCTCCAAGCTTATCATGTGCCTGATCGTACAAGAGGACTAGGTCTCCTTCGATGAAAGAACGGGGAGAAACAGATTGATCAAATTGAGATTTGACCCTCTTCTTTTGTGCTTCGATGATCAAAGCAGCTAGACGACGGGTTTCATCCAACCGTTCGAGATACAGAAGACGCTCTTCCTCAGGAGAAGTATCCGGTAAGAGCTCCACAGCTAATTTGAGCGAAGGAATTTCACATTCAACCGGAAAAGTAGCTTCCAAACCGTACACCAGTTGGAATGGTGTGAATCCGGTTGCACTTTTAGCAGAAGTTCGGTACGCCCAGAGAGCTGAGAACAGTTGGAGATGCCAACTGGATTTATGAATCCCAACTGTTCGCTGAAGCATAGTGACCAAAACCTTGTTCACTGCTTCAACCTGACCGTTCGCTTGAGGGTAGTATGGCGTTGAGCTGTCGTGACGCAGGCCCAACGCAGCTGTCAGCTCTGCCATCATGTAATCGCGGAAATGAGTACCGTGATCAGTGACGATAGCTTGAGGAACCCCGAATCGTGCAATAACATGGTTGAATAAAAATGAAGCAGCCGTTTTCCCGTTAGGCATCGCACCGGCCACTTAGTAAAGTAGTCGACGGCAGCATTGATATACGCATGCCCCCGGCCAGGTAAGTTACACGTCATAAAGTTCCCGCTTATTTCGCAAAGGCCAACCGGTAATAACGGATGCAAAGGCAACGGCGGGCGCGCATCTTGCGGCCCGAAAAATCGGCATGGATGACATTTTGGTGTAGGTGTCTGATCATGAAGATATAGAGCCGAGAGAAATAACACGCCGTAGAATCTTAAGACGTGCTGCTCCGGACATATGTCCGCCACAGGCGCCACTGTGGCAGTCATTTAAGACTTTCTCAGCCTCTTCCAAGGTAAGGCATCGTTGGAGCACCGAATCTACTCCAATACGATATAAGGTATCTCCTACTATATGGTAGGGTTGGGACTGGTGCCGAATCCGACGGCGGGCAGTTTTATCCAACTCAGACCGAAAAGTCGCGGTCTGAAGATACACTATGATGTCACCGTACCAAGGATCTCGAGTACTGATAAGAAAAAGTGTTTCGTCCGGTATATGGTCTTCAGAGTGTGAGGGAACAGAGTCTGTAGGGAGAGAACATATCAAATCCGTGAAGACCAGTGATTTAGTTGACTTGGCAGTGGTGAATTCCAAGTCAAACTCCTGCAGGATCACAATCCATTTGGAGTACTTGCCCCCTAGTAATTGTCTAGAAAGAATATATGTCATAGGGTTGCAGTCTGAAACCACTGTTATTGTGCGCAAAAGGATGTAATGGCGAAAGCGTTGTACGGCATGTACTGCTGCTAAGGCCAACTTCTCGACATGTGCATAACGCGTTTCTGGGTCGAGAAGATTCCGAGATAGGTAATAAACGACATGTTCATCACCGTTCTCATCATCCTGCACCAAGACCATGGCGATGGTGCTTAATGCGGCGGCTAGATACAAAGTAAAGTCGCGGTGGTAGTCCGGAGGACGAAGCAACGGAGCATTGACTAGCAATGTCTTCAGCTTCTCAAAGGATTCTTGAGCAATTTCGTCCCAATGAAAGGGAACATTCTGCTTTAACAAACGAGTGAATCCTTTGGCCACCTCGGCGTAATTCGGGATGAAGCGTCTAAGAAAATTCGCTTTCCCTTGCAGACTCTGTAACTGATACAGGGAGGAGGGTGACGGGAGATTTATGATGGCCTCAACCTTCAGAGGGTCAAGGCGAATTCCGTCTTTCGAGACTATAAAGCCTAAAAGACGGCCAGAATCGACGCAGAAGACACACTTATGAGGATTGAGCCTAATATTGTAGCGTCTGCAACGAAGTAATATCTGGCGAAGATGCTCAGGATGGTCCTCTCGCTTACCCGAATGGGCTGGCAAGTCGTCCAGATAAGGCTGGACGATATGGCGAATATCATGAAAATCATAGGACATCGCGCGCTGGAACGTGGCGCCAGCGTTTTTTAAGCCGAACGGGAGTTTTTTGTACGCGAAAGTGCCCCACGGACAGATGAATGTGGTCTTATGTTGATCCTCAGGTGCAATATTGATCTGGTTGTAACCTGAGAAACCGTCCATTAAGGAATAGATCTCACTCCCGGCGCAATCGTCGATGATTTGGTCGATAAACGGAGTGGGATAATTATCCTTAGGACAGGCGCGATTGATATCGCGATAATCCACACAGACTCGAATGGTACCCTGCTTTTTATCGACATGGACGATATTGGACACCCATTCTGTAAGGGGGATAGGATAAATAAACCCCGCCTTCAGAAGTTTTTCAACTTCTGCCTTGATAGCGACGGCTTTCCGAGGATGCATGGGACATAAGCGTTGGCGCACGGGTTTCGCACCTGGATAGGTTGGAATCTCGTGGACGACAATACTAGGATCAATTCCCGGCATTTCCTCGTAGGACCATGCAAAAACATCTCTGAATTCTTTGAAAAGCTCTGTATAGACTTGAATCTCCTCGGGAGAACAAGTCACACCCACATGAATGTTCTCAACAACCCCTGGTTTAACAGAGATGTTGATAGGAACAGTTTGAGTAATGTTACTCAGATTACCCTCTGAAAAGACCTCGTGTATCAAGATCGGCGTTTGAAGAGGAGGGGAAGGAACCTGAGTAGCATAGCGCTCCAGACAATCAGTCATTGCCCCCAAGCTGGGCATAAACGAGGAGCGATGATGTCCATCGCCCCAGGGCAGCTCCTCAAGAGACATGGTTTCAATGATAGCTTCATCTGAAGGAAAAATCTCTCGGAGAGGATCAGGTGAATCAGCCTGACCAAGCCAGGGGGATTGCGAGTAGACGTCGAGAGCCATGCTCATCGGAGCATGCTGAGGAGGTGGAGGATTCGATGCGGCAACAATCTCACAGTAGCTGATCTCTACTGGCGTTAAAGGCATGGATTCTCCAAACTCATATACCTGCTCAGGTGTAGGAATGAGCCAGGGGTCATCAGTCCTGGACAGCATGTTAACTTGAGCGGTATTCGGTGGCGGCGCAGGGAAAATACCCATGAGGACTGGGTCTTTGAAGAGACCGGGTCCTATGCTGTCTGGGGGATTCGGAATTTGATCCACATACGGCACGTTGTTCTCAGAGCTAGAGGTAAAAAATGACAACTGATCTACCGTGACAATCTTGCCCTCGTGAGGGAACTTGATGAATCGAAAGACGGTAGACGGCACGCAGAGCATGGCATTGGTCCAGCTGCGGCCAAGAAGTATATTGTAGTTGAGTTTAGCGTCAACCACTTCCACTTCCACGTTGACAGTTTTTCCCTGTAATGTGATCGCAAGACTCTCGAGAACTCCTAGGGGTTTAGATTCCCGACCATCAAATGCCTCAAGGGCATTAGGAGACGACGACAAGGCTGGAGAGCCGATGGCCTTCCAGCAAGCGGAGGACATAACGCAGGTGGATGCACCCTCATCTACGACGGCCCTATGAACGTTTAGACCGTTAATCCCGACTTGAATGACCAAAGCGATTTGATGTGGAAGCCGGGGAGTGTAATTCTCCAGATCGAAGGTGATAAGGCTCGAGTCGGCGGGATCGATGCCACCGATCGTAGACAGTAAAGCCTTCCGTTGTGAAGGACAGCTTTGAAGAACCTCTAGTGCGGACATAGCACATGGCGCCTGTGCCAAATCCTCAACAATACTGTAATGTTGAGCAGCATGAGCATTTGGATTATAAGAGGATCTCCGAAGAACACCCTTGGGAGGTGGCTTCACAACGGGTTCGAGAGTCGGCTTCTCGATCTCCAATGGACCGGAGGCAGGTGGGGGAGGCGGCCCATCCGCAACTGACTTCCCCGGCTCCTGCCGTGATTCATTGTAATCCTTCGACCGCGTAGCGATAGTGATAGGTGCATTAGTCTTCATCATGAAAACTTGAGACCCAAACGGTGCAGATGACGACGCCTGTTCGACCATCTGGGTCTGCTGAGATGGAAATGGCTCTTTTAAAACAGCTGGAGTCCCTTTTGAGCCTTTAAGAAGTTGACTAACTTCAGACCGTCGTGGACAATCCTTAGTATAATGGTCACCTTCACAGATGAGGCAAGGGAATTTCGGCTTACGTTGGGAGCCATCCTCGGTTCGAGATTTGGATTCCGGTTTCGGGGCATCAGATTTTGATTTGCCTTTGCCCTTCTTTTTCCCCTTGGAGGATTTTTCCGCAGGATTGGCCTGGACGGCATTCACCTCCACGGTTTTACCAGAATCGGATGAGGCGGGATTAGCAGAGGTATTGTTGGAAGAATTAGCCTTCTGCTTCCCATTCGAAGACTTCTTCAAATTTTGCGAGACGGAACCAATGACACCATCCACCGAAGGGGTAGGCAGAGCCTTAGTGGTTCCGGGCCGTGGAGCATTAGTCAAGATGTCATAAAGCGTGCCAGACTGCGAATAGACAAGATCTAGATACTGGGCACGCGCAATAGCTTGTTCCTCCGTCACACACGCTCCCATCGCAATATCCTGAGCGATTTTATTCACAAAGGAGGTGGTGAACCAGTGGGTCAAAATCTGATCAGGTATGTGAAACTTGATCAGTCGACGACGGCGCCGCCACTCATGTATGTGATCCGAGATGTGAGTGGCGGTGTCCTGCTTCAGAGAAGTCAGGATGTGCGTCCCGGCCTCATATCGGACCGGTAACTGGAAATGCGTGAGGAAAGCCATGGCTAATGAGTTGAAATCTTGAAAAATACCACGGGATAGTTCTATGTACCACTTAGCAGCAGCTCTTGTTAACGTGCGCTGGAAAAGACGCAAACGAATCGAATCATCGACCCAAGAGTTAGACGAACACCAGAGGTGGTACGTCATTACATGCGCCTGGGGGTCTTCGCCAGCTTTGCCCTCAAACTTGGGACAATCTCCTGGTATCTTGGTGGGAACCGGAGGCCAATATGGATTATGCGAAATCGGATCATTGGTCAATTTTGAAACGTCCGGCAGGTCCAAGGTAGCCAGGAACGGAAATGGAGGGTTAACTCCCATGCCAGCCCCAAGATAATGTCCGGTACCCATGCTCCATGATGGTTGTGAATATCCCTGCCCCCACGGGTTCTGTCCCGTAGGATTCTGACTGTAAGGGGCATAATTCGTATAGCCGGACTGATTTGGACTCTCGTAACCATAGTGCGGGGCTTGATAACCATAGTTCGTGCCCTGGTTAGGAGTTTGCCCCGTATAAGCAGCGTTAGGATTTGGCTGCTGAGCATAGGTAGAACCGGGTGGAGGAGGTTGATACTGAGAGCCTCCAGGGTGGCTATAGTTCGGTTGAGACTGACCATGAGGATAATAACCACTCAGAGGATGAGTAGACTGCTGATAAGTGGAACCCTGCGGAACCTGGTACATAGGGCGCAGCTGTTGATTTGGCTGCGGCATTGAATGAACAGGCTGTTGAGCAGAGTGAACCAAGTGAGAGGGTTGCCCTGAATGAACAGGTTGACCCGAGTGAGGGGGCTGGCCTGAATGAATAGGCTGGCCCGGATAAACAGGCGGCGCTGGTTGCGCAGGTTGACCTGGTTGTAAGTGAGCCCCAGGTTGCACCGAATAAGCCGGTTGGCCTGGAGGCGGGACATCGGGTTGTACCGGATGACCCGGTTTGCCTGGTGGTGGAACAAGACCAGGTGCTTGCTGGAAACCAGTTTGACCTGAAGCAGAACCATATGGTGGTCCTGGCTGATATGCAACGTTAGAGACAACAGGATACTGCGGTTGCATCGG